>JASVER010000168.1:635843-680877 GCA_030449065.1 Oceanodroma leucorhoa
GCTGTTTTTGAGTTTTCCTGTTTTCAGGAATACAGGAATTTAGTGCCTTTAGGAACTGGTGGCATTTCAGGTCTGGCAGGAAAGGGGTAACTGGCCACCCTGCAAAGAGTTCCTTCTCCCACCCAATTTCCTTGTTCAAAGAAATTCAGCCCTGTCTGCTGGTCCAAGGTGAGATGGAATGCTAATTTTAGATATATAAGTAAACAGCAATAATAAATATATATTTATATACAAATAACTATATATATTGTGTGTATATATATTAAAAAATACGTATACACACCCTCATTTTACTTTATACTTAATTCTGGAGTGGGGACACACTAGTCTTTCAACATTGCTCTATGGCAGYGTAACCCAGGAAATGATGGGAACTGGAAGAAGAATTTGGGTTGGGGTGGACTACAATATCTTTTCTCTTGACTCCAAGACTACTCCAGTTTTTACTGGCTGTCTCTGGTCAACAAAAAAATCCCCCAAAGCAGAGCAGTTGCTCTCTGTAAAGTTGTCAATGACAACAGATACCCTGTGGCTGCCAGCACCCCTCAAAACCCCTTGTGTTTCTCCACAGGTCTCACCCAGGTGCTCAGCAGGCACAGTGCAGCATAGGTTGTGAAGTCCAACAGAATCACAGGGCAACAGGCTGCAAGCAGGATTTCCAGGCAGGGGGATGTTCAGAGATAGAAACTTAGTTTTAGTCAGAACTTAATGGCAAAATTCCCTCCCTCTCCCTGCAAATATTGGGAAAACACAAGTTCAGAGGAACTGATAAAAGGGAACTGCAGTGAAACTGTCAAAGCTATTAGTTTCCTCCCCTGGCTCCCAGGGCTTGTATGGTTTGCAGCTGTGGGGCACTTTCACTAATGGCCTGGCCTGAGGCCGTGGGCCCTCAGAATTACATTTGAGGACTTCTTCTCTATAAATCACAGATTTATAGACACTCTGACATTGTAGCCCCAGCCAGGACTCTCAGGGTCTCCAGCTCCCTGGTGTAAGACCAGGATTTTTTTTTTTAGGAGGTAACCACAGCTCCCAGGACTTTCTGACCATGCTATAAAAGCCTGGTGACTCTGGTCTGGCAACCTTCCTCAGATCCGTTTAAACCCAGGGTCTGAGGGTCTCCACTGCTGAGACCCATGGCAAGGAGATCTCTTATTATGAGTTTCTGCAAGTGAATTAAGATGCAGCTGGACTTTACATTTCTGCTGTCCAAGAGCTGCTGGAACCAGACTCCCTGGATCCATGGCAGACCCACAGGGCGGATCTCTTGATGAAGCAGGAGATTTCCAGGTCTGGATTAAAATTGCCAGATGGATGGGGCCTGGTGCTCAGAAGAACTGAACCCCAGCCCAGACCCTGGAGGGTGGCTGCCCGCTGCAGCTCTACCTCGCTCTCCAAAGCTCTGCATTGCTCTTGCTCTTCCTTGCCAGCAAGGAAGCTGCTTTRGAGTAGGTGAAAATGTGTTGCAAGTTGAGATATTTTCATGAGAATAGGCTTAACAAACCGGCATTTGCTGACAACGTGTTGTTTCATCAGAATCTACTGATCAGCAGTGTTTTGCAGTTTGAGTCAATGTGGCAAAGTCGATATTGAATATCAGGGATTTTGCTTGGAAACCGACAACTATTTATGGTATTACAGCAATTCCTTTCTCTCTGCTCCTAGCTAAACTAGGATTTATTGTCCTGAAGATCTTGGACATACATGTTTTAATACACTCTCTTGGGATCCTGTGAGTAATGTTGGGTATGATCTCACAAGAAGACATTGCTGCCTTCGGGGAAGTGCAATGGAAAACAATAATAATAGTCTCAGCTCCTGTAGCTTCTATCACTTGAGAGCCAAAAGTACTTTAAATACCATTAATAATTAAACCTTCTAACTCCAGGAAGCAGAGAAGATGCATCTCCATCTTTCTGATGAGGAGAATAAGGCGAAGGGTGAGGAAGAAAACAGTGGTGTTTACACTTTCAAAAAATACTCATTGATTTTAGATGGTGGAATAAGGGATTAGAACAAGACTTCACTTGTTGTGGTTCACTCCCTCCATGCTTTCAAGATTTAAAACCAGATACCTAGCAGTGTGAATACATGTGAGGTAAGAGGTACCAAGGATGGACCAAAAATATAACAGTGCTTAAACTGAGGAATGGAATGGCTATGGGAGCCATGGAGGACAAAAATGGATTAGAGAGAAGTGATGGATGGAGAAAGCTGAGAACATCAGTAGATTAGGCCATATATTATAGCTTGAAGGAAGTTCATGGGAAATATTGAAATTCTGGGTTTTCTTTTACACTAAGCCCTCTTATGCTGTTTTAAAAGTGTAAACTGACCTTAAAGCATAAGTAACTCACGGCTACACTTTGTCCGTAGTATTGATTTTTATTTACCCTATTTACTGGTAGAGTATTCTTTATTGTGACAATTGTCTGGTTTTGGTGGTTGTTCTTTCTTACTCCTGCTACTAATGCTTTTTTTCCCCTGCTGCAAATGTAAGCTATAGTGACTTTTGTGTAAATAAGATGTGGCCCAAGGGGGGCTGAGCTGCACCCTGAGGAAGCCAGTGGTGGACCTGGTCTGGGAGGAGGCACAGGCTCATATGTCCTCGTATGCATTGGCTGGCACATGRAGGAATGAACAGCTAGGTGAGCTACCGGGAAAGGTGGCTGAAGCAGCCAGCATGAATGTATTTGAGAGGCTGGAGAAAACAGAGAGTAGAGGAAAAAATGCATGGAAATGGCATTCAACTGAGTCAAATCTAATCTGTTTGCTTGTGCTGGGTTGGGCCGTCCCATCCTTGTCCCTGAAGCATCAACAGCCAGTGACTAGCCGTGGTCCAGATGTGGCTTTGGTTGTGTACGTTTCCGTCATTGCAACTCAATAAATATGATCAAGTGCTGAGTGGAGGGAGAGGTCAGCGGCTGCTGGGCTGTGTCCCTCCAGCTGGGAAAGCTTTCTGGATGCTATTGATTGAAGGTCTTGGTAAGATGAATCGGCCCTGACCTGTCATACAATTGCAGGCACAGCATGGTCTGGTGCCCAGCACTAATGTACTGTGAAAGCATATTGTATCCAACGGCTTGATGGCTGGTGCCTTACTGGTCATTGAACTCAGGGAGAGAAAGATAGGGAAAGCAGAGAGTGTTGGGTAGGAAAAGAGGGAAAGGAGAAGAAAAATGAGAACACCCCAAAAAATTCCTGATTTGCAGTTGTCCATTCTCACTTCATCCTAGCTTTAGTATTTATTGTAAGGATCAAATTTTTCTAAAGGAATGAGTGTTTTTTGGGATGCTTCTGGGTTAGAAGCACACAACTCCAACCATCTTGAATGGTACTCTTTTTGGTGTCACACACTGGGTTTCCCTTGTTACTTCTTCTAGGTAGATTTTGTTTTGTTTTTCTATAAGTAGTGATAACAGGAACATAAAAGTCCTTTACTGAGGATCAGAGTGGGGAAAAGGGAAGGGACAAGGGACAGGCAATTACAAGGAAGGAGACTCACAACAGGGTTTTCTGGGTACTCATCCATCCTTTCTAGTGGCCTGACCAGAGCCAGTTTTTGACCCCTTTTGGCTCTGATAGCTGTGGCATGCCTTTAGCCCATGCTGAAAACACTCTTAGTCCCTCTCTCTTGCAGATTAATTCCCTCTCTCATTTCACGAGCAAGGCTGGCTTTCTCATGGAGTCCCTTGGTGACTAAACCCCATTTTCCAAAATGCTGCATACCAGTGGAAATCAAGAGGTCACGAGGCTCCTGAGGGATGCTGGCAGTTTGCAAACCGTGGCCCATCAGTGTCTGTAGCACTTTATCCTGGACCAGCTTATAGGATGCATCTCCCTCTCTCCACCCTGCTGCCTCTACTTAGTGGCTCCTTTGTCCCCCTCACATCTTGGTGTTGTGGGCATTGAGCCACCTTCTCTGCCATTTCTGCTGTCTGTAACACCTTTATGAGGGCTTGATCAGGTCTGATGAGCCCTGGCACTCTGCTTAGGGCTGTTCAAGATTTGCTATAATGGTACCACAATGAGCAGAGGCAGTGCAGTGAGTTTCTCCTAGCTTGCCCTTGCTGCATGGGCTGCAAGACTGAAACATGCACCCGTGAAGATCTTTCCTAAGAGATGGGCAGGTTTATGTTTTAAAGCTTTATCCCTTGTCATACATTATATCTGAGGAGACTAGCAGCAAACTGGATGGCTGTATCCAAAGTGCAGATGTAGTTTAAGGCTGTCTCCCTTTGGTTCAGAAGCTCTTTTTGGGATTCTCAGTATTGTGGAAGAAGGACTCACTCAATTTATGCCTAAAAAAAGAAAAATCATATTTTCTTTCCCACTTATGGTATGTTTTAAGAAACCTTTGTGATTTGGCTTTTACAGTGTTTACATCTGGCATCCACAGAACTTAAGACTGTCTCTTGATGTGAGACTTTGAGTAACCCATGGGATTTCAGCACCGGTGTGGCATTTGGCAGCTGCCTTCAGGAGACAGTGCAGTCTCTGTCTGCCTGCTCTGTGTTTTCCCTTTAAGAAAATGATGCAGGGAACAAACAAGTACTGAGTGAGGTGCATGAGAGGGTCTGGGGAATGGGAAAGTCCTTCTACCCTTGGAAGTAAAAATTGTCATTTTTTAAATTTTGAAATTCAATGTAACAATCTGCCATTGTAATTTTTTAAATTTTGAAATTCAATATAACAATCTGCCAATGCACAAAATGCAGAGTTGATTGAGATTGAATAGAAAACCTCAAATTAATACAGCAAATAATGAGAAATGCAGAGGATGTGCTTCTCCAAACCATCCAACTGAAGTTAAAAGTGTGTTTCTCGTGGATATTAATGGATTGGAGGTATTTAAATCCCTAGCTTTTGGAAATCACAGTCTTTGAAGTCCTCGTGTTATGAATGTGATGGTGATTCCTGCTTGGAAATGAAACTTGGAAGTGGACAATTAAGAAAGGAAGGAAGGAATTGCAGCATGGATTACCAAATTGTCCCAGTTCGATTTAATTGGCAAAACCACTGCTCTGGTGCAGCGTTCTGCTGCTGGTTAAACCTAGTCTTGCACTTCAGGAGGCAAAGCTGATTTCAACTGTGCTGAAATCCCTTTGGAGAGGCCATGTGCACACAGGGGCACATCCCTTGCTTTGGATGATCTCCCTCTGAGCCTGGATCTGGTTCTGAGATGGGACAGACAACAGTCGGAAGTGGGAAACGGTGCATGTCTCGTAAGCTTTGAAACCCTTGTTTCAAATGGACCATGCATGGAGCGACAGCTGTGGCAACTGAACCCTCCAGGTGGTGAGGATATTTCAGTCTTTGGCAGGGAGGGCCTGTCTCATCCCTCCAGACTTGTCCAAGTGGGATGCTGGGCAGGGGGTGAGATCCTGGCAGGGGAACGGTGGCTCCAACCTGGTTCCACAAGCCAGGCTTACAGAGAGCGATGGCCGTGCCAAGCCTCTATGCCCTGGCATTTAGAAGTTGGCACTGGGTAATGCCAGACTGACCTGCTGTCTCACTTAATGGCTTTTGTGTGTGTGTCACTGACTCCTGCAGCTCTGCACGTGTGTGCCAGCCTGGGTAAGCAGGTCAGACTCGCTCCTGCTCTCCCTTGCCCAGCCGTTGCCTTCGCCCTCCCTCACTCATCCTGCCGAGGACCAAGGGGACTCAACTTACAAGGAGGGATGAACACAGCTGAACTTCTGCTGCAGCAGAGGAAAGTCCCAAGGGGTGATCAGATAGCCATCTACAAGCGTTTTCAGGGTGGAAATGGTCAAGAGGGAGAAATTGTTTAAGCTGAATGAAGGAGATATTATTAAAGTAACAGGATAGCTGAGCAAAGCAAAAATTCAGGCTGAGTTTAGGGAAACGTTTCTAAATGTGAGCCTTGGAGCTGTCTCCTAGCAGTGGTAATCCTATTGTTTGAGTCGTTTCAGAGCAGGTAGTGTGCTAAAGCAGATGCCGTAGACAGAAATCCTGAGGTGTCTGGGGGAAGGGCAAGACTATTAAGCAGAGGATTTTAATTTGTAATTTCCATGAATCACTTGGTGGTGTTGGTCTCAACAGAAGCTTGCAGGCTGTAACTGTATCAGCTATCACCCGTGATATGTAAAATATGTGGGTGGGAGGAAGTGGGAAGGACACTGGGAACTTACCCTTGGGCAAGCTTACAATAATGAGACATGGTTCTTCATCTTTTGGGAATGATATGGGTCTAATTGATGATCAAAGCGTTCTTTGTACCGCCTTAAGTGTAGAGAGAAAATTGTGCTTCTCCTTTGCGTGGGGCAGAAAAAGGGGAAGTACTTTTTCACCTTGTTCTTGGATAGACCCGTTGGATAGACAGAGGCAAACTAGCCATCAGAGTTGGAGAGGAATGAATATGTGATATATAGAATGAATCTGACACTACCCAAGCCAGGGAGGAGTTTGTACCTGGTTTAATAAAGAAYGAACAACTTGAAAGAAAATAAATAGAGAATAGAATTAAACATATGCACTACTTTCCTCCCAGTGCCCATGGAAGGAAAGCTAATAGCGAGGTAATGAGAGAGCTCCAAGAGCTTTGAAGGTTTTGGTTGGGGGTCCGTGATGCATTCCCCAAAGAAAAAGGTTAACTTGGGAGAAATAAGGGAAAAGCTTTTTGTAAGTTAGATAGAAATGAGTCTGTAGAACATTACAGGCATGGAGAAAGGTACATGTTGGAGAGGAAGTGATTGTGAAGAGCAGAAAGAAAACCTGCCCAAAAGGCCTTGAAGAAATGTTTCTACCACTGTCATAGGAACATTTATAGATCAGAATGAAAATATAAGTGATGTTCAAAGCTAGTTAAAATAAACTAAACTGCACCAGTTTTCATCTAAAACTACTGAAATGCCCTTTGGGGGTGTTTACTCAGAGTCACCATAATGAACCATTTTGGTCCAGGTGCTGGATTGCTCTTGCATTCATCACTGTGCATGGCACTTTCCGATGTCTCGTGAAAGTGAAATTGGGTTGCCAAAAATCAGGGAGAAACTTAGGTGTAAATTATGGTGTGATTTATAGCTTTAAGCCCCAGCTCTTAGGAGTAACAGTTTATGGGGCTGCAATGAGTCCTGCCCCTTTCTTCGCACGGATCTTCTTAGCTCCTGCAGTTTACCTGTAAGGCAGGTAGTAGACAAAAAGATTAAATATGCACCAGTCTTCTGCAGTTGGTAGACACAGAAATAGTGGTGTTCTTTGGTCTGGACATACAGGTGTTTCCTTGCCAGACAGCCCAGTAGTATGTCTAGTGCAATGTTAACTTCCCTACAGCTTCTTCTAGTGCACTTGCTGGTGCACTTCCCTGGTGGTGTGTTGGATACCAGGCACAAAGCTTTGTAGAGTATCTCACAGGTGAGATGGATTTCTTCCTACCCCCAGCTAGGGCCTGAAACACAAGGCTTGCTTTTTGATTCATTGTCTGATACTGCTCAAACTGTCTGAGAAATGAAACCAGTGTGAATTAAGATGCTGTCAAAGATGAGCAAATACTGAWGGGTATGGTAACACTGATGGCTAACACTGGGGCTGGCAGGACATCTGTCTCTAGGTAGTAGTGGGAGTGAGGGTGGTGGCGAGTCCTGGAATTGGGCTAGCGATCCGGGATGAGAGTAGGGCTGGGAATTAGCATTGCACTTGGTGCAGATGCAAAATTTGCTGTTGAATTCAGATTCTGTAGCTTGAAGTCCTCTAACCAGTGCTGGGACCTCATCAGAGCTCCCAGTGAGCAGAGCCCAGAAAGCGCTGGGATGTGAACTTCCCCATGGCCCTCCAGGGAAGTACAGGAGAGGGAGGCTGGAGGTAGGTGATGCTATTCTTCCTCCAGTATGGAGCCAATGTCCCTGTGAAGTTCCCTTTGTTGGTGGCTAGTGCATGCTGTTCAGCCTCCAGTCCCAAGCATGGTCTTCCTCCTAATTAGGAAAGCTGCCTTCAAGATAGCTTTTTGTCTGGGACTGCAGTATTACAGGACTTCCGTTCCTCTTGCTGTCTTGAGCTTGGAGATAGGGTTTTGGGGGCCTGCAAATACCTTCCCAAGGGGCTATTGTGCAAGGCTGCCCAGCTGGCACAATTGCAGCAGAAGGAGGTACCAGTATTGGCACACGACAGAACTGCCCCCAAACTCCTGGGACCAGCCCATGTTCTGCCTCAGTTTCTTTATCTGACCTGAAGATTGCCTAGCTTTGCTGTAGACTGCCTGAGTAGTACTTTGTTTACAGTTAGCCTGGTTGAATGCACAGTGACCTATTTGCGTACTTTCTGTATTTTGAAATATCGTCCAGAAATATCTCTAAATGCTGAGCTGTATTTTGCCTGTGCAACCTAATAGTTTTCTATTAATACTTATCTTAGAGCTGATCCACATAAAAATGCAGTGTCAAATAAGGTTCTCATGATATTTTTAAGCAGTCTAACCTTTGGTCCTGGCCAAATTCCAATCTGAATAATTACTGTCTGACTACCTACATTCCTCTTGCATTTTCAATTGGAGAAGTTAGCTTTCCCTTCCCATTTTAACAGTGATTGTGTAACATTGCTCTGCAGCACTAAGTAGATGCTGCATCCCTCTACAATGAGGAATATGTTTTATTGGTAAGTAAAATGAGATTATAGAGGTACAACGGTTTTACAGGCATGTTTATACCTAAATATAGATATGTCTGTAAAACTGCTTTGTCTAATGGCCCTGTCATATATTATTTTCCATGGATTAAGGGACAATATAATAGTGTGGAGTAATGTATAAAGGATTTTACTTGCCAGACTGGAGTTTGGAATTTGCTGAATTGTTTTGGAGTGGCAAAATCACAGAAAATACTCCAAACACTGTGTTGCCCCACACCACCACCAAGGGAAAAACCTGCTCATGTAAAATGCTTTGTAATAAAATATACTGGCACATTTTTAAAATCATTCTTGACTGGTGAAATTAGGCTCTAGCAATATTAAAGTTACTTGAAACAACTAAGGGCAAATGCCCTGTTTTACAACTGCAGCCTTTCAGGTGCTTGTGAATTTCTCCATGTGTTTTTTACAAATATTCACTGGAAACAAGAACACTACTCCAGAGGAGGTCTGCATGCTGCCTCCAGTGCTTCCTTGATTGGGTGTCTCAAACTTTTGCATTTGAACAGTGTGGAAATTAATGGATAAAACTTGCTGCTGTGTATGCAAAAACACATTTTCACAATAGTTTTGGGGTCACCTTAGTCTGATAATAAGTCTGTGCTGGTTCACCCCTGCCTCTCCCCTATTAGCACACATTCAAAAGGGACTTGTGGTGAGCCAGACCAGAGGAGGAAAGAGAGGTGGGGTTGGTGCTGCGACATCTGTCCCTTTCTTAAACAGCTGGCACTTGCATGTGAGCAAAAGCGTGGATAGTGGCTACTGCTTGTGACAGAAGTCACCCCCAAGGAGGGTGGGGAAGGGATTGAAAGCACTGTGAGCACCCCTGTTGCAGTCTTTGAGCAGCTCAACTCTGTGCTGTGAACCTGCTGCTGCCTTGTGGGAGTGTGCTGGGGCTGAACGGCAGAGGCCACCCCTCAGCTAATGGGGTGCCACCAGCCCTAGGTTGGGTGTGATTTATTGGAGTTCCCCTGCCTTATCACATTCCTGGGTCCCATCCTACCAGGGAGCTCAGCCTGGACCTGATTCCTCCTATTGCCTCAGAAGGACACTGGTCCCTGGCATGCAGACTGCCCATGGAGCACCTGAAACACACCGTGAGCATGACAGAAATGTTACATTTRAGTGAGAGATGGATGGAGATGTGTCTTGGGTGGTAAAACACAGGCTACCCTAAGCATTGCTCTGCCTGATCCAGATCATGGCTGAGGATCCAAACTGGAGATGTCAGGTTGGCTGTGGAGGCACTGATGACCTCCTCTTTGCATTAGCCTCTTCCTAGCCCCAGCTGCTCCCTGCATATCTGGCCAAAGGCTGAGGATCTGGCACTGTACAGGGAACTCCATCATCTTGTGTTGAATGGAAAAATCTCCCTTGGGGCCACGTCCCATGAGCTAGACACCCAGCAGATTGGCACCTTCAGGATCTGGGCTCTTTTCTGCTGCTTGGAGGTAGATGCTAGAGGTTTATTGGCTTTGATGCAGGTGAAGAGAAGGGAATGGGTTTCTCGGCTGGCATTTTTCCCAGTGGGAGAAGTCTGTGTTTGGGTGTGAAGGCAGACAGCTGCCATGATTGCCTGCATAGCTCCTGCATCGCTGCTATCTGAGCCCTGGGTTGGAAGGCCCTGTAAAGTATTCCTGGTGGGAGAGGGGCTGGGAAAAACCTACACTCTACTCCCTGGGCATCACAGCTAGCCATTGCCTAACCAAGCGTAATATACTGTGTGAGACTATGCAGAGGGATCGCAGGAGACATATTTTAAAGAGAACAAATATAGCATTAAAGTGCGTGAGTAAGAGAGTGAGAGACAGAGAGCGTATAGAGTGCATTAAAGTTAATAAAGCATTGCAGGAGAGGGGACTGCATTTCACTGTGAAGGAATCTAATTTAGTGACTCGTAATTGGAGGATAACAGTCCTGCCGGAATGAAGTTAGCTATTCATTTTGCCAAACTCTCAAAGTCTCTTGGTTCTCCTTGTGAGCATCTCTCAGAAAGTGGATCCGTCAGAGAGTTTAGAATCGATTGGCACTTCACACCCGTGGTCCCTTTCAGCCTCCTAAGTGGATTTGGTTCCTCCGATGCATATTTATTGTCTATTTTATTATCTGCTTATTTATCTGGTAATATCAATGCAGGATACATTCTGTCTGCTTAGCATGGCAATGAGGGAGCAGGTGCTGAGCCTACGTGTTCTCCTGGGCAGGGCAAGATGGGACCTTTCCCTTGCACCTTTTCCCTATGGGTTGCTGGTGCTAGGTAGGGCTGTTGAATGGACTTCTAGTTTACCCGGAGTCTTGTCAGTCTTGTTCCTGCTGCCGTGGCTTTCTGTTTGTTTGATAGGGGTATGTGCAGCAGCGAACAGTATGGAACAGTCCAGTTTCTGGACCCCCAAGACCAGAGGTGTAGTGCAAAGCAGCACAGGGCTGGTGTATTTATTCCAAGGGTGCTTGGCTGCTGAAGAACAGACTTATGGGCATGAACAGTTGAGCAGGACCTTTTGCGCTGAGGGAGAGTCGTCTTTAGTTTGAAATGCCAGAAATCTCCTTGGGACAGCAGCATGGCCCTGGGTGGGCACACCGAGCAGTGTTGCCTCCCACAGGGATGGTGGGCGGCTGGGGGGAAGCTGTTCTGTTTTTGTCCCCAGACCAGGGAGGGTTCTGATATTTACACTGCATAGGTGATGCAAGGATTAATTCGTAAGCATTTGTAAAGTGCCTTGAGGATGAAAAGTGCTGTGGAAATGCGAACTATTATTAAAACGAGACTGAATAAAGAAAGAGCTAGGAACAATCCTGCAGGGAACAGTCCCGCTCAGGCAGGGGCTGGAGAGATGACCTCATTGGGTTTTTCCTTTTCTACTGTTATGATTACAAAATAAAGTGGGCATGTTCAGGGAAGAGATCGGTGTAACGTCCCTGACTGTAGTAACTGAGAGTGAACCTTTGTAAGCTCTGTGGGTCTTTCTGCTTCTGGGCAAACCCAGCTGTCATATGGGCTCGGAGGGAATGTCTTCCCTACACTAACACTGATCCAGTTTTGGCCACGACCACTGGGAAATTTTGTATTCCTGGCTTTTTAGAAAGAAATGAGCCTTGTATGGGTGAAAGGCATATGGCTGACTGTACTCTATAGACTGGAGCTGTGTGTGTCCTGGTGGTAGGAAGGTTGTATGCAGTGGATATACATATACATCCAATGGCCTTGCCCATTTGTCCTCACTTTATTCTGGAGGGGTTGTGCTGAGAAAGTAAAAGGGAGTCCTTATCTGCCTGGTCCCTTCAGCCTCCCTGCCTATACCTCCAGCAGAAGGCCAAAGTGATTACAAGCACCAGTAATTCCTTTGTGTTGAGGGTGAGCACTTAGACATGGGTTTGACATAAGCAATTAGTTTTGCAAAGACAGCCAATCAGCCATCAAAGGACAATTCTCTATCCCTTTTGACTTGGGTCTCAGAGTGATATGGGACCTGAGAGATGACATGATCCCATCTTCTGCTGACAGCTGTTCTCTGAAGTGACCTCAAACTGTGAAGTAGAGGCTGGTCTGCTCTGACCCCCCTGACTTTAACAGAGCCCTGAATGTAGCAAAAGGACTGGGCATCAGGCAAGAAGGACTGGTGGGAGGAGGGCTAGTGGCTGAGGAATATCAATGGATCTGCCTTGAAGGCTCAGTGCATGATTGACTTGTCAATTAATCACTGTCCCTTTCTCTTATTTTCCTCCTTTCCTTTTTTTTCTTCCTTGCTCAGGGAGTGTAAGAGCCGAAGATGAGGCCCAGGGTGGAGTGCTACTCTCCAAGGTTTTGGCTGGTGCTGGCAGTCCTTGCGACAACAGGGAGCGGGGCCCATGCCCAGAAAAGCCACCCGAGCATTGGCATTGCAGTCATCCTGGTGGGGACCTCAGACGAAGTGGCCATCAAAGATGCCCACGAGAAAGATGACTTCCACCACCTCTCAGTGGTGCCTCGGGTGGAGCTGGTGGCCATGAATGAGACAGATCCCAAAAGCATCATCACCCGCATCTGTGACCTCATGTCAGACCGGAAGATTCAAGGGGTGGTATTCGCTGATGACACAGACCAGGAAGCCATTGCCCAGATCCTGGACTTCATCTCTGCCCAGACCCTCACTCCCATCCTGGGCATCCATGGAGGCTCCTCTATGATCATGGCAGATAAGGTAAATTTGATCTTCCTTCTATCACAGACCTGCAGATTGAAACTTAAAACAGAAAGAAATATCTTATTCTGTGATCCTTAAGTGTAGTCTCATGGGGCTGAAGGGTTGGGGGATTAGAGAGTCTCAGATTCAAAGAGAGATTAAAAGAGCTAACTGTGTGTAGCACTGCTGAGAAGAGCCTATTAATCACGTGGAATTATCTGCAACAGAGAAAACTGAGGAGGGAAARGAGCAGATAGGAGAGCAGCAAAAGAATCAGCCCTTTTCTTCTTCCTTAGGAAGGGTAAAGAGCCCCTGACAATTGTGGTTCTTTTTTTTTTTTTTTTCCAAAACGTTTTATTTTTGCCTGTGTTTTACCTTAGAAAAGCCAAGGATGCTAGCTTGGGTTTTTCCTGCATGCAGCTGGAGGACATTGTGGCATTTTCAGGGGCGTTTAATACAGCTCTTACATCTTAATTGGAAAATAATTGAATCTTTAATAAAGCCATCCTCTCTCAGAAGTGTTCATTAGCTCCTGAAGTTAAATAGGTGTTAGCTAAAGCAACTAACCAGTCTGAACCAGTCGAGCTAAGTCCTCCTTGTTTCCACTGCACTACTTTATTCCTTCATATCACTGACATTTCACTATTTTCCCAGGTCCCAGACAATCTTCTGGGGAACTACTACACAAACAAGCCTTTCCACCACTGGTTAAGAACAGGGCAAGGTGCAGAGAGAGCAGCATCTTTGGCCAGCTAATAACTCTCAGTTTAGGGGAGCCTCCATGGGGTGCAACTGGACCTGATACAAGTCTTCCCACTGGGAGGAACAGGGGACCTAGCAATTCACGCCTGAGTGTGCATTTGGCCAGCTAGCGTGGCTAACAGTGGCCTCTGGGCTGCTGTGGGCCAGTGGAAATATCCGAGAGAAGTGGGCTGCCCTTTTCCCTGCAGGCTCAGTGCCAGACAGAGTCGGGGCCAAGCCCTTTATTGAGAAGACCCTCTTAACCACACTTTGTGCGTCACAAAGAAGTAAACAGGGACACAAGCTGACAGCCTTTTTCTTTTACAGGTCACTCTTAAGCAAATCTGAGACATTTAACTAGGCAGAATCAGGTCTAATTGAATGAAGGGGGAGAATCAAGCTGGCCACTGCGGCAGCTTCTCCTCAGAAAGAGATCTAGCGGGCTGAGAAATCCAGGCACTTTCTGTTTTATTTACTTTGTAAATAAATAATCCAGTGCAGGATATCATAGGTGAGTAGATGGAAATAAATTAATCACAAATTATTTTCTCACATTTTGACCAACTGTTCAGTTGCCAAATAACATACAGTTAATATGCAGTGTTATTTTCTCGTATCAGCCTTTGAACTAGAGTAGTCATTGAATAAAATAATCACAGGCATTTTTTTCTCTCTTTACTTGAGTAGTTGCACATGTGATAAAATCATTCTGCCCCATTCCACCCACAGTGAAGTTTTTCTGTCTTGGAGGATAGTCAGGCAACAATGCCGCATCTCRATGCTCTGCTGCCTGCTGCATTGCACGCTTATCGATGTCTGTGTAAAACAGGTCTGAAGCGTTACTTCAGTGCTGCGTTTCACACTTACGGTGGCATTTTACATTCTCTTTGAACAAGCGTAAGTGTTACTGATGCCAGACCTCCTAAGCACTGGGAAAAGGTCCTTGTGACTTTGAACGTGGCAGGCCAAATTCTGATTTCAGATTCCCGCAGTGTAAATCCAGCATAGCCCCATCGCCGTTGGCAGGATTAGATCAGATTTACGCTGTTGTAATTCAAAGAGAAATTTGGCCTATTGAACTTTGCAAAGATTTTTCTTTCTGCCTATCTCTAGTCTCTCCTTGGGAAGGCAGCATCTCCTGTGACTGTCCTGTGTACCCCACTGGCTCACTTCTAAAGAGCATTCTGGCGGGCAGGCAGCCCGCGGGGAGCTCAAAGGTGGAAGCCTTATGAATGCAGACCTCTGTTTTATCAAACTCCCTTTTTTCTTGTAGTTTTGCAGACAGGAGAAGCAAGTTACATACAAAGATCTGCAGTTTTAGGAAAGGCCAAGATTTCTTTTAAACAAATTGAAAAAGGCTGACCTTTACAGCTTCTGATTCACAGGTGTGTAATCTTTAATAGCTAATATTTATTTGATGAAATGAATTAAAATATGATAGAGAGTAAATACATTGATATTCTATTAAAAATACTGAAGTCAGCCTGGTAAGTCCTTAAACAATCTGTTTTCCACAGAGGTCCTTAACAGAGGTTTTGCTTTTGGTGACTCTTAGTCATGTTCTCTGCAGATGAGTTGTGTGGCTGGGGTTTGATCCTGCAAGCATGGATTGCTTCTTTCAGCATCCCCTCAACACCCACAGTGATCAGCTGTGATTGAACTTGCTCAGCATTTCACAGGTTCAGACCTGCACTTATAACTTTGTTATGCTCCCTGTACGTTTGTGATCAGTAGCGCCGATACAAACCTAAGGAACATCACAAACCACTAACACCTTGGTGTGACAGAAAAGACCCTCTTCTCTGGTTGTTAATGCAAAAAAAACTCCTCAGTCAAACCATCTTCCCTGGAGTAGCATGTGAAATTCTGTTTCACCTTCAATGAGGGTTTAATAAGTGTGTCTGGGAGAAAATTTGGGTCCATGTGTAAAAAGGGCTTTGTAATATACTGTGAAGCTGGTAAATTGAGACATGAAAGGTCAGGCCAAAAAAAAAAACCACCAAAGAAAAAAAAATGAGGATTTCAAGCCTGAGTTTTCTTTCTCCCCTGTATATATAGACAGAAATGTTTTATAATGTGCACCATAGGCTTAATCTCAGTTAACATGCATCTGGAAGTTTGCTACCTGCCAGCTGGAGGTCTAAGGCATTGTTACAATCAGTGGGGAATTGGCACCACCTGAGGACAATTCACCCCACCCACCTCAGGGTGCAGTGAAGTGCTCATGGGATAGTCCTGTGTCTCCCCACTGATTGCTGAAGAAGGCCGTACTCCGACTTGCTCGTGATGCCTCAAGTTAAATGCCATGAATCCTGCCCCAGGTGTAACATAGCAGGTGGAGGTATGTTGCTGAAAATGTAACATCTGGATTTCCTGATTGTTTTGTTCAAACTCATGCTCTTTAATATTACATTTGATTGGATTTTGTGGATAACGTTTATATCTTTTTGTTTTCCCACTGTTTTGCCTTTTTCCTCTGAAAAATAAGTATAGTCATTTGCATATGTTTTTGCTGTTTCTCTCCTTGGTGTTCATGTCTCTAATCCCACCTGTTTAGCTGTTACAAAGTGTTACATTTAATCTCTGCCTAATTTGGCATCAGAAGAAAATGACCAGATGATCCGTGTGCACACTGCGATCTGGGTTTAGTTCCAGGAAAATGGTGAAGCACAGACACACGATGTGCTTCACTCAAGCTCTGGAGAGACCACTTTGCTGAGGGAGAGTCTTGTCATAGTCAGTTCAGTCCCCTTAGTCTCTGACAAGCGTGCCAGCAGTGACACCAAACAGCAGGAGCTGCAGCAGTCATTTTGTCGGGGCTGGGTGGCCTGGGAGTGACGGCTGAGGGGGTCCAATAGCCCCTGCGTTAGCTCCTCTCAGAGGAGCAAGCCCTGCAGCTGTGGGGCAGGGTAGAAGAGTGGCCACACTGTTTCAGCCCTACAAGGAAACACGTGGTCCTTGTTTTGGTGCTGACACCTTGAAAAGGTACTAGGAGCATAGCATCATCTCACTTGGACCCCTGATGAGAAAGGGAATAGCACAGATCACTGATGATCTGTGTTTAATCTGGAATAGATGAGACGGAGAGGAGAGAAATATTCACCGCCACCAATGCTACGTTCTTGTGATCCAAGAACTCCGCTTGTTGAAGTTCTCTGGTCTCTTCAGTTTGCCTGAAGTTGCTGCACTGATCTTTCTTTTTATAGCTTTCTGTTGCCTGATCTTAAGCATTAGTTTGCATTGTCCAGAGAACTGCAATACACTCGTGACTGGTGAGCATAGCTGCTCCCATTCCAGTGTTTAAAATAATTTCTCCTTTCTTCCCAGCTGTTTTGAAAGCAGAAATTCAATCCTATCACAGTGTGGAAATAGCTGACGGGTGAGGATGCTCTATGTTAGGAAACTGATGGTGGAAGGAAACCTTCAAGGCTGCAAACCAAGCTTCAGTTCAGAGAAGCACACAAACCAATAYCCTGTGTTTGCAGATCTGAGACTGGGAATCTGGGCTGGGCTTTTCAATATTACCTACTATTACTTCTGCCCAGAACTAGGAGGTAAAGGAGCAGTCACAGAAAAGGAAAAAACAATAACAATGTACATTTATAGGTATCTTAAGAGCAGAGGGAATTGTTGTTCAGATTTATAATACTTACTGTGTTGGAAAGGATTTAGCTTCTTGCCCAAAAAATGACCAAACCATTTGGTTGAGTGGTCTGTTTTGTAACGATAGACTATTTATTTTTTAAAATAACATAAAAAGTCAACTTGGTGATAATGAAAGCAGAAAAGGTAAGAGCAGAAAATGCCTTGGGTTCTCTTACAGCACAGCTGGTGACCATCATTTTTGGTGGAACTGTCCCTTGCTATTTCTCCACAGTCACATTATTTTGCCAAAGCTTCTTGTCCTGTGTAACTTTATAGTAACACAGTGGTGCACAGGCAGCACCCAGGAAAAATATTGGAAGAAGAGGATGATTATGTTTTCCCAGCTGAAAGTCATTCTCCTCTGTCTCTGCATCCCTTGCTATTTTCTCCAGGGCTTGCTTGCGTAGGCTAGCCATAATGATGGAAATAAAATGGTAGGAAAGAACGATCTATTAAATTGGGCTGTGCCCGTAATAAAATCTGTATAAAAGCTGCATGAATCTAACCTGAAATCTAAAATCTGTGATCCTTTCTAGGCCAGATTCTCCTTCCTTTTCTCACACAGCATAGACCTGACTTTTTTGCTATTCCCTCCACTACCTTGCACTTTTTCCCCTATTCATATCAAAGCTGAAATTTCTACTCTGCCTTTCCATCCCCACTTCATAAATCCATGTCCCCTTTCTTTTTGTTTTCTGTTTCCAAGACATGTTGTCTCTTTCTCTTTCAATGCTGAAAGTTGCTGTGATTGCTCCATGCCTGGGCCATGCTGCTGCAGCAATGGTATTCTTTGGTATTTCGGTGAGGAGTAAGTCCAAACTCTGACAATACATATAAAGCACCAGGGAAGGAAACGAGCTGCTGGTCAGAAGGAGCAAAATGATGCTGCAGGTACAGGGAAGCCAAAACTAGTTGGATAAGCTGAGCACCTAGATACACACTGAAACCAGGACAAAGTCAAAGACATTGGGACAGTGCTGCTAAAAGCAGAACATCTGTAACTAAAAGGAAAGCACTTTCACTCTCAGGTTTCCAAAGGTTAAATAATAGAGATGCATGGGGAATGCAAACCTCATTTTTGGATGTAAATTTGTTTCATTTCCACTAGGGATGACATCTGAAATTTTTAGAGCCCTTGTGTGAAGGAAATTCAGTAAAAAAAAACCAACCCAAAAGAGAAAGTTCCCTTTGAATGGATTATATAAACTGAAGTGAAATAAATTCCAAACAAAATGCTGCTTAGAAGAGGAAAAAACAAAAAGACACATTTTGATCTGCAAACGCTGAAAGAGTATGGTTCAATGTTGTTAGAAGATTTCTATCTCTTTTTTTCCTTCCAAAGCAAAATTATATGCAATTCATGTAATTTCACAAAGCATTTTCATTTCTCTGAAACTGCATTTGGTGATAGGAATAGTTTAAATGTTTCTTAGACTAATCTAGTGATCAGCAAAGAGGAGTTTGATTTTAAAAAATAAAATAAAACCCCCAGCAGTTTCCCTTTAAGCTTTTAATAATTTTATTGAGGACATGATTAATACACTTCTGCTTTTGGTACTTAGTTTCTTTTTGCTGTCAAACAAAAGCTCTATGGAGCTCACAAATAATGAACTAAATATTGTGTGTCCTCAAACTATGAGTCTGCTGCAAAAGTTGGCGAGGGAGAAGAAGGGTAGGTCACAGAGGTATAGAGAATAAAAGCCAGTATTGTATGCCAATGTTGTTTTCCCCTTGAGTATACACATGTAATAACAGGCCAGGTGGAGCCGTAATTTATGTTTACATCTCTGTCTAATCTGTCCATACAAAATTAATTTTTTTCATATAAAGAAAGGCAATATAGGTAGCATATTTCTGTGGGGTTTAATTAACACCTGAGAATTCCCCTAGAACAATTTTTATTACTTTACAAATAAATTACAGCACTTAAAACCCCTCAGATATTAGGAAACCTGGAAATGAACTTTTAAGAGCTTTAACCGCTCCCCAGGGCCATTAAATCCTTCAATGTTAACTCTCATTTTCTAAACAAGAGCTCAAGTACTCTCATCAATATTATTTCAATGAAAAAAAGAGACTTTTCAAAGAAATGTATTGTTTCTTTTATTAAATATCCTATTAAAATAGTCCACTTTTTAAATTTTTAAAATTTCCCTCTGCTTTATCTCCCATTTGCCTGGGAGGAACTCTGTTTCAAGGCTTTCACTTTTTTGGGTGTATTGTTTTCAAGTCACAAGAAAAAAATATGGAGGTTTTTTTTTTTTTTTTTGTCACTTAAAAAAAAAAAAGGCAACAAGAAATCTCCTTTTTTTTTWAAAAAAAMCCCCCAAACTTATGGAAATGTTACTTTCCTTGAAATATCCCCATCACTTTTTTCCTGCCTAATAATTTCTACTGGATGCATTTCATATCTGCCCTGAGCCTTGGAAATGCAGAGCCTTGAACACCTGAAGCCTGAAGGCACCATCTTTGCTTGAGTGTCACAGGGTTGGGGAGGGGAAAACATGGAGGGACCCTGGTGAGGCTCACACCCTGCCAAGGTGCCCTGGGGTGGTTTTGGGCAGTGGCAGTGCTGGGGCAGGGGTAGAATGCAGAAAGAGAAGAAGCCTATATGGAGGCGCGATGCCTTCCCTCGGCAGAAGTTGTCCCAGACAACAAACGCCAAGCAAAACTGAAGTCTGATTCCTTTACATCAGCCTTTTGTAGCTATTTATAAGCTGCTTTATTTTAGGTCATAGAATTCTTCTTCCAGGAGTACTGAGTGTTAGTTTTCTTCTGTTGTTATAGTGATGTTTTCTTTCGAGTGACAGAAGACTTTTTCTTGCCTAGCTCTGAACGTAACCGCTGCAACCTACCTGAGGGAAAGAGAAGCTGAATTAACCTCTTCCCTGCTAATGTTTAAATGTGGTGTTGCCATTGTCTACCTGGAAATAGAAGTATTGAAATATCTGTGAGGAAAATGTTGATTTTCACCCAGCTTGGACCTGGCAAGTAACGGGGCTTCTGTGAAAAAGTTCTTTCTTGCTAGATTTCTAACCTTGATTTTCACACTGATGATGTTTAGGTAGATCTCCCAATTAGCAAGCACTTATCTAAAGAAAATCTGGGAGCTTGATGAGATCTGACCTGTAGTTATTTATAATCATTATTATAACCCCTTTCTTCAAAACAAAAAACCCAACACAAAAGTATTAAATCAATTTGTGCCATCCCCAGCCGGACAAGGAGATTAGTTTCTTCATTCTGGAGCAGGCAGTCCTTTATTACAACCCCAAGCGGTTACTTGTCTCACAAAATCTACATTAATTACACTCAAATTTGTCCCTACCCTAAACTGGCCTCAAAATGAAATTGAAAACATGGAGTGTGAAATTGCCCGATGCTGCTGCTTTAGATCTGCATGTCATTCCCCGGTAACTGCGGGACAGAGAGAAACAATTCTTTCCAGGGAATCTCTTATTCTCTTTGCCTTTTATTTGCCTCTTTAATCAAGTTTGGAGGGGATGGATTATGAAGGAGTCGTGGTTTAACCCCAGCCGGCAGCTAAGCCCCACACAGCTGCTTGCTCACTCCCCCCGGGTGGGATGGGGGAGAGAATCGGAAGAGTAAAAGTGAGAAAACTTGTGGGTTGAGATAAAGACAGTYTAATAGGTAAAGCAAAAGCCACGCGAGCAAAGCAAAGCAAGGAATTCATTCACTAATTCCCATGGGCAGGCAGGTGTTCAGCCATCTCTAGGAAAGCAGGGCTCCATCATGCTTCCACTGGTTACTTGGGAAGACAAAATGCCGTAACTCCGAATGTCCTCCCCTTCCTTCTTCTGCCCTCAGCTTTATATTGCTGAGCATGTCGTCATATGGTATGGAATATCCCTTTGGTCAGTTGGGGTCAGCTGTCCTAGCTGTGTCCCCTCCCAGTTTCTTGTGTACCCCCAGCCTACTCGCTGGTGGGGTGGTGTGAGAAGCAGAAAAGGCCTTGACTCTGTGTAGGCACTGCTCAGCAATAACGAAAACATCTCTGTATTATCAACACTGTTTTCAGCACAAATCCAGAACATAGCCCCATACTAGCTACTATGAAGAAAATTAACTCTGTCCCGGCCCAAACCAGCACTTTCTCCACCCCTTATTCCATACCATTTACATCAAGGTAATTATATAGGCTGGAAAAAAACAGGGTACAGAAAAAGATACAATTGTAGTCGTGACTCTGTTAAGGGTCTGGAGGAACTGACATATGAAGAAAGGCTGAAACAGCTATATGTGCGTATTATAGATTGGCTGAACAATGAGTCAGGGTATGATTTATATACGCAGTGAATAGAGGTAGACTAAGATTAGAGAAAATAATGCTTGGTGTAGCTGTCAGAAGTAGAAGTAGGAGCGACAGGATGAAGTTGAGAAAAGATATTAAATGATATATTATGATATGTTAAATGATAATATTAAATGATATATATGTGTATTAAGAAAAAAGTTCAGACACTGAGTTTTATTATGATGTGCTCTAGTCTCCTTCGGCAAGACCGTGGAAACCACGTTGCTTCAGCTGTTTTTCAACCAGGACTGAACTAAGTGCTGGAGAACGTGTTATATAGCTAGAGTGGAGGAGAAAGAGAATGAACAAGATGAGAGACAGGAAAACTTCTCCTGAATCTAGGATTGCAGAGAGGAAAAAAAAAAGGGGGTGGGGGAAGAGAGGGTTTGATTGAAGTAAGTTCTGAGAGTGACTGGAAAAAAAAATACCCTAAAGACTCTGTTGAGGCAATTTTTCTCTGTGCTTTGGCAATAGCTTCTAGCTGTGTGTTTATGAGGTTCCTGATAGTAACAATAAATGTATGTTTCAGAGGAAACGGGGAAAAAGGAATGAAGGAGATGGAGTGTCTAAAGGTGGGCAGGAAAAAAGCAAAAAGGGCAGGCACACACAGTGAGGAGGACTGATTTACAGGGTGCCAGCAGAATCAAGCAGCTGTGGTAGACCAGAGTCCTCATTGCAGCTCTGCTCTAAAAGGTGACTTTAAGACAGTTGCTCAACTTCTGTCTACAGCAATTTGTCCTTTGCAAGAAAACCATAACAATGTTTTTGTAAAGTACTTTGAGCTCTACAAAAGGCAAAGGCTACCTAATTGCTAGGGAGCAATTAATGGATTTTTCTAGCTGAAGTAAATACAATGCTTGATATGAAAATCTGGACTCCAGGAGGAGAAGCTGTAACCCCCACTAGAGGTGGTTGAATAGCTGCGGCATGCAGGATCGCTTATTGTATGCAGGGCTGATAGTACCGTCTATTGTAAGCTTGCCCAGCATTCCCCATTATAAGGTCCTCTTGGGGGTTTCCTGTAACTTTGCCAGACTATGACTGTTTGAGCAAAGTTTCCTATGCCAGGTGTATGCCTCAAGCTGATTGATTTATTTCGCTATTTATTTGGAAAATAAAACAGCTCTCTCTGAAAATGTGGCACAGGAAGATACGTGATTTACCCATGTTGCAAGTGCTGGCATGTTTTCCTCTGAAGGTTCTGCCTGACCACCAGTGATCCTCAGAGCAAGGGCTCAGGTCTGGAGARGGTGTCTTGCAGGGGAGGACTATTAACCAGGAATGTGCTTTTGCTGCCACTGCATAGGTTGCCCCAAGTTTGGCCTTGTTATAAACGTGAGAAACAGCAGAGTCTTTTTAGATGTTTGCCATGTATCTCTCAAAAAGATCTTGTCCTTGCAAGCTGTGCTTCACAACTGCACTTGGACCTAGGGGCTGCACAGGCCATGCTGGGGCCAGGGCTCTTCTGTGGGGTCCCAGTGGGATCCAGCTAGGAGAAATGCACTGTGCAGCAGGGGATCTGGGCTGGAGCACGGATGAGGTGGGGGGGCACAGAGGGTGTGATGAGCCAGTGCAGAGGAGGAGCATCAGGARGAGATCCTGGAAGAAGGACAGGGGGAGGGGGGCTGGAAAAAGGTGGAAAGCAGGAGATGGGGAATAAGAAAAGGCAGAGAGGGAGAGGAAAGAGGTGGAGATGTGCCTGCCCAGGTGATGCTGTCTGGCTTGCTGTGGGATCAAGAGCTGGGGAGCTGGGAGTGGCAGAACCACTAAGCAAACTGGATGTGGGGTGTGAAATGGGGGTGGAAAGCTGTTGGGTGGAAACTGGGTGAGGAGAGTGGGCCTGGGCTGAGGCAGGGCACAGGGCAGTGGGATCGGGCAGTGATGCTTTTCCTGTGAGTGCTGCCTCCCACTCCAGTCGGACAGAAATATTCCCTCCCCCCTCTGCACTGAGCCCCAAAGGGAGTCAGAAATGGCTCCTCGGGGGGGGATGGGGGCACTGGCATCAGTACTCTACCCTGGGGAAAGGCCAGCGGGTGTCCCAAAGCATGCCTGGGACTGGCTCAGCCATACCCCCCCATAGCCAGCACACCCTGTGCCGGAGCCCCGGGCCTGGTAGGGACAGGGAAAAGCTCCTGGGAGGAGGGGGCAAGGCCCCCGCAGCCTCCACCAGCTGCCAGCTGCCTGGCTCGGGGCCACCGCGGCCACCACCAAGCCTCTGTGCTGGAGAGGACAGACAGAAGCCCTTAGGAGGATGGTCTGTGATGGAGCTGCCGGCTCCTCCAGGTGCATGCTCGTGCAGCCTTGTTCTTTGTCCCAGCTCCCGCTTGGGCACTCGATTTGCTGCTTGCTTTCTGTGGAGGCAGAGCTGTGTCCTTACCCCCCCAGCTTGCTGCAGCAGTACGGAGGTGTGGGCTGAAGAGCCACACGGTGTGGCCCTGCCATGGGGCTGGACAGCGTGTCCACCGGGATGCCAGCCTTGCTGGGTCTCAAATCCTGCTCAATGCCTGCCCTCCTTCCCCTCCTCTCGCTTCTCCAGCTTCCCTTCCTCTCACCCTCTCCTGTCTGTCACTCTACCCATTTCTTAATTATTGTTTGCACTGCGCTTTGAAAATGCAGTGTGCTGTATAAATGTTAAGTGTTTTTATTATTATTATTATTTCTCCTTTTTCATTTGCATCCCTCGCCCTCTCTTCTCTCGCTATTGTGGCTTCTAGAGAGAATGTGTGGGCTTACATTATTTATAGCTGTGTGAGAGTAATTACAGAAATGATTTAATTACTCAGTTAATACTGTTCTCCACATCACCAGCTTGACAAGCTGGTGATCCTCTCACTGCAGCCGAATGCAATCTAGTGTTGTCTATACCACGTCACGGACGAGTGGGTAAGGGGAGGCGAACCTTGGGGAAAGGTTTGTGACAGCCTTACACGTTGCTGGTTACTCCCCTCAGGCTAAGGGACGAGGCTGCTGAGCCCGTGGGGACCTGGCCAGGGGCAACATGTGGTGCCATCTCAGCTGGGGCAGAGCTGCCCATGAGGATGTGGTGTGCGGGGAGGGTTCGTGGCTCCCGGCTGATGGGGGCTCCCTCCAACACAAACCTACTTGAGCTGAAGTTTCAATGTTCGGTGTGTTGCATTAACCAGCTCTTCTCATTTATCAAAGGTCAGAGATCTGGGAGGGATTTATTGTCTTAACTTCTGTTTAAGTCTACCAAATCATAAGGTTCACACACCGTGCATGGGGCTGAGTGTGAGGTAAAATTACCATTGCCAGAAATGTTCTTCCTTGCAAGTGGCCACAGGTAGCTCTGACCCTCTTGAAATAAATGAGTTTTCCCTCCAAAGGGGATGGCTGCCTCTTGCTGAGACTCACCCCATTGGAAATACAGTGTTTCCATCACTTCCAGTTCGGGAAGGCTTGTGGGGAGCAGGGAATCTCCAGTTGCTGGTGCATGATGGAAGGAGGTTGAGAGAGGAGAGTACGTGCTTTCCTTCAGGGGACACGCTGAGCCAATGGTTACCAATGCCTTTTAGTTATCTACTAGAGACAGTTAAAAAACCCCCACAAACCGCCTAGTGAGCTCAGGAGAAATGTAAGGAAGACAATCCCCTTCTGAAGGTACTGTAGATAAAAAGGAGGGGTTAATGGATTCTTAACAAAGGAGACAGTCATTCGGGAAGTGGAGAGAGAGGCTCTTGTTGGATAGTGGTGCATTTGTCAGATAACAGTGTATGGAGAGAGCATCTCTCAGGATTGCCTGCCTTCCATGTCTCCAAATTGCCTGGCTCCTTCACGGCCCGGGCTGTGGGCCAGGCTCAGCCTGTTCCTCGGCGCGGCAGGGCTGGGTGGGCGGCAGGAGGGTTGGGAACAGGTGGCATTGGGGCTGGTGGAGTGGAGCGCCTTTTCCACGTGGCACTGCCTGCCAAGCTGCCAGGCGCAGGACACCTGGTATCTGGATGGGCTCTGCCCACCTCCCAGGAAGCAATGGCAATCGAAGAAGTAGGCTAAAGTGTTCTGAATGTGAACAGTGACTATAGGTGCTTTTTTTTTTTCTCCAACATCCAACATGAGACAGGTTAAGGCAGCGCAAATTTGGAAAAATGCTGGGCATCTCCACCTTCTGAAAGTTGGGCCTTTCATGTTGTATCTCTGAATGGACACCCAGAGTCCCTCATTGCTTTTGCAAATCCACACTAGAGGCTTTTCTTTTTTTCTTCCCCCCCCCGCATCTGGCGCACTTGAAAGTGAATTTTGTGACCTGACGTTAGAACAGCTTGTTGAGAAGACAGAGTGCGTGGAAGGGCAATGGAACAAGTAATTTTGTCAGGTCCCAAATGAATGAATCCTGTTTTCAGTGGATTCACATCTCATGGTTAATTGACTCTTTAACTGAATTATATGCTAAGACTGTAATGTGAGCTCAGCCCTTAGTAGACACCAAAGAGTCCACAGAGGAGAGAACCTGAGCTGGGTGAAGAGATTTCAGAAGAGCTGAACTCATCATTCCCCAGTGGTGAGCACTGGGGTCATTAAAAGGACCTCATTTCTTCACCTACTGCCCTATCTCAACTGGAAGACATCCAGTCCAAATAAGTGGGTGTGCCCATAGCAGCTTCAGTTTTTCAGGAGCTGGCTATACCTTCTCCCTACAACAATCCCATTTCCCCCAGGTCTCCTATTGCTTTTCTCCAAGTTAACGCTGTGCCTTTTAAACCCGCTGCCTGGGCAAAAGAGAGATGTACTGTGGTGCCCTGGGGGCTGTGTGTACAGGGGCTGCCCACTACAGGCATGCTGCCAGGTCAGGGTGAAGTTTATTTGATTGCCCAGTGAGCCTTTGAGTGTGAGTGGGCGAATTATACGCACTGCTGTGGGGCCAGACAAAGGCTTTGGGACTGTGTGCTGTTGTGGGCTGTATTTTGTACAGTACTGTAGGAATTTAATTCTCCTTGAGTCCTCTGCCTCTTTGACAAATCAGGTGGAAATTGGCCAGCAGGTTCTAGAGTTACCGGGAAGCCTGACTGATGTATGCACAAACACACACACCCCAGGTTTGCAAGAGCCTCGTTTCCTAAAGAAAACAAGCTAAAAATGCACACGGAAGGTGGGCAAAGACCTGTGTCAGTGCTTCACTTGTGATTTATGCACAAGTGACCCATGCGCTTTGTGTCCCGAACACGCTTGCAGCGTGCTCGCCCCCCCCCCACGCGCTCCCACGGTGACTCACTCTGATTCAGACCCAGCGCGGTCCTGCTCCGTGGTTCGCATCGAGGAGCATGTAATGCGAGCGGCGCTGTCTCTCGGGGTTGGACGTTCGGTTCACACTTGTGCTCGGCGCACATGTGTGCGCTCTGTGACTCACGCTACCACACCGTGGTGGCTTGGATCGCAGCAGCAAATGAGGCATAGTCAGGAACAGGCACTTGCTGTCGTGTGCTCCTATCGGTTAGCTTTTGAAGGAGAACATGGCGCAAGGCTTGGAGATTTTAATATTTATATACCAAAACAGACCTTTTGAGAAAAGAAATTAGCCTGATGACAGCAGCAGTAATTGGATTATTCTGTTAGTATCCTCTGTGGAAGAGGAGGGCATGTGCCTTTAACTATATATTCAATGCAGAGACTTAAAAATTGCACTTAAAATGTGAATTGCACCTTGGTTTTCTTCATAACTGACAAGCAGACATCTGTTTTCTGCCCATTTTTTTCTGCCTTTGGGCTGGTCGAACTTTCTGTCTAACCTTATTCTTAGCCTTGTGGCAAGGCTACAGCAAACTCTTGTGGTTTGGGTTCCTCAAGTGGCACTGAAGGAGATCAGGACATGCTCTAACCAGCAGGTGCCTTGGGTGGGCTGAGGAGGAGCCAGCCTTAAAATAAGGGAGTTTGTATCCCCTGATCTAGAGGAGGGTGTGTGCTGAAAGAGCTGAACCCCTGGGAAGGGGAGAGATGGGAAGGTCTGAAAGGTGTAATGAGCTGAAATGCAGGACAAGGAAGTGCACAGCAAATTTTGGACATGTCTCTGAGCGGCGAGTCCTTCCTGGCTCTGTGGGCTAATCTCCTGCAGTTGCAGTCTGAACACCAAAATAATTTATGATGGGACTGACAAAGTTGGAGTATGTGCATGCCTGCAGGAGACAGCATTGCTGAGGTGGAAGGAGATAGGGAGGAACTGGACCAGAGGATGAAACAGCCAGCCTTCTATTTCTGCTAGTTTTGGTCATCTGACAGACTCCCCAAACTCATGTGGCCTCCCTCTTTTTTGTTTTAAAAATCTCTGATTATCTTTTGGTAAACTTTTGCTTATTTGGAATCTGCCAGGTGAGTTTTGCTGGGCATTGCACACATCTAAATGTTTGATACAGCTGTTACCTGGCCAGAGATGTAATTTTTTTTGCTGGTCAGTTGGTTCCTTAATTTAGATTTAATAAGTCGCTTTGTGCTCCATTAATTAGGCCTTCATGCAAAATGTTTAATGCCAAAGAGTGCTCGCCTGCAGATGGTGGAACAGCTTCATTTAGGGAATGGCTGGAGACCTCACCAGGCTGCACCGTTCCTCATGCCCATGGTCCATTCTCCCCCAATGAGCCATGCTGCCATTAACCTTCGCTGTYGCCATGTCCTGGCGTGAGGCCACAGGGCTCATCTTCACCAGGGCTTGTCCCAGTCATTCTCTCTGTCTGATCCCTCTGCCCTTGCCTGAGCTCCTTTGGAAGATTTTATGCGCACGTGCGGATTTTAAGTTTCATCTGCTTAACTGTTATAAACTGAAGCTGTGGCTGGCAGCTTTCTTGCCAGAGGCAAAACAGGCTGGCAAAAACATGCTGTGATACTGACCACTGGGAGGAGGAATGGAGGTTGTGAGTGGTATTTGTCTCCTGCTGTGCTTAGGGCCACATTTCTGTCCGACAGTGTCTCTCACTGGTCACTGTACTGGTCCAGCAGTGTGTTGCTCTATGTCTTGAGACGTGCCTGTAATAATACTCAGTAATATACAATAGAAGCTGTGGGGAAGCATTTTATGCTTCCAGAGTGCCAGTAGCCAGCCAGCAGCTCCTGCCGTGCCGCTGCTATAAAATACACAAATCTCTCTAATTATATATTGATGCCTTTTTTGTTTGGTAGTAGAGGAGTGACTTTAGTTTTTCCATTTACCCCTCTCCTGGTCTAGTCTAGACTGCAATACTAGGAAAAGGAATATTGCTTGGTATGTTTGGGTTTCTGTGGCAAGGGAGAAGTGGTTTTGTATGGGAATGGGTAACAGCATGTGGAAGATGTGTGGCTGTGTCTGTGTGTAACCATGCCTGTGCAGAAGCATGTCCTGTCCTCCTCCACACTGCGTGTGTCCCTGCTATCAAGGAATCATTTTGGCCAGTTTTACTGCTGTTTGATGAATAAATTGGATAGGGGAATGAGCTGACTTGAGTAGGTTAGACACGAGGTAACAAGGATCTTGTTATGACAATCAATTTACCTCTTTGCACTTAGGAATCTGTAGGGGATAGTCCTCTGGGAACTCATCCCCTGGGATTTGTTCCTTCAGTTGCAAGGAGGGAACCTCCAGAGGATAAAGTCATATTCTGATATTCCTTCCTTGCTGCTCACCTGGCCTTACTATTCTTCATACTGGTCCACCTCCATGTGCTAGCACCCTTTRAGGGTTAGCCCCTGCAGAACGGGTGGGACTTCTCGTGGGGGCTGAGAAAGGTGGCAGGACTGTGCCAGGCGTAAGAAAAGGATGAGGAGACCTGCTGAATGGGGGTGTTCGACAAGAGGCAGCAGTGTGGAGGAAGGGCTTAGAGTAGGTACCCCAAGAGTGAGGGTGGAAGGAGGAGGTTTGACATGATGTTCAGAGTAATTCATAGACTAAAGCAGACAGAAAGGTCTCAGGGTGAGATCAGATAATTAATTAACAACTGCAGGGATGCATCTTCCTCTCTCAGCCAGCAATACGTACATTGTGTGACTTCCAGTAAGTGTATCTCTTCCGCTGCTTCTCTCGCTTACCCCATGGCCAGATGTGCTCAGCAGCTCACAGCTCTTTTGCAAACAGTCCATATGTGCCTTCTCAAAGCCACGGACCAGAGACTGGAGCTGCTCGTGGCTACTGTCACCCTGTATCGTGTTGCCACCTCCTTGGTGACATGTGCTGCCACTCTGCACTGTACCCATGTTTGCCATGCATTCCCAGTTTTTGCCTTGCCCTTGGGAGGTCTTTGTAGGGGGCTTTAAAGAAACAAACCGGGGCTTTAAAGAAAAGAACCAGGGCTCCAGTTGCCCTTTCTCCCCCTGTTGCCCAGGAGGCAGGATCTGGCCCCACTGCTGGTGAACACCAGGCTGGGGAAGGAAGGCAGTGCAGCGAGGAAGGAGTGACTCATTCTCCAGAAACAAGCAAATGCACAAAAATGTGTCTGCACCTAATGATGGGGGGAAAAAAATACAACTTAAGACTCAAAAGGTTCACTTCAGTTGCCAGAGTATCCCCAGAGGAAAACTCTTTGTTGCCAAATACTTTCCTCTCCACAGCCCCATTATGTTTTTCCCCTTAGTATTTTCCCTTAATGGTTGAATCGTTTAACACCACATACAAAGTCGGATCTGGCCGCTCTGGGGTGATTCTGGGTTGCCATGGCAATGAGGCCTGTCGCTCCAAATTAGGACATTTTTCCTGCTGCCTTTTCTATGCAAGGCTTTCTCTCATCTCTTTTTCTCTTACTCTCCCTTGATGTCTGAAGTGCTGAGCGCTGCCTCCTCTCTCGCACGCTCCCTGAAAGGGACCAGACTTTGCCCGTCTGAATTAATTCCTCTGAAGGCGGTGCCAGCGTGGCGTGTGCTGGCTCTGCGGGGACCAGCTTTGCGCTCCTCAACGAACCCGCCGCAGGATCGGGGCGAGGAGGGGTAGGAGAGGTGTAAAGGTGGTGAGGTTAGCGGGGGACGGGCATTGTGTGACCGTGGCGTGCTTATTCCCTGCTCAGTACACCATTGCCTCATCTCTGCCTGGGTGCTGCTGGGGCTGTCTGGAGCTGGGTGCTGGGGTGAGAGCTGCTTAGCTTAAAATATATTTTAGGACTAGGAAAGCTAGTGGAATAAACCTGGGGCAAACATAAATGTGCTGGCATGCACAAATCTGTCGGACAGCCTTGGCTCCCCAAGGTCCCATCCTCTATGGGGCAGGCACCTACAGCGAGACCATAGGAGTCATCTGTCTCTTTGGGGCATTGTGCTGCTGGGCCTTCTCCCTTGGATACACCGAGCTGTGCCTGGTACATGTCAGTGTGCTGAAGCAGACAAGTGGCTCTACACCACTTCTGCACCTGTATATTCCCCTTACTGGCTTGGGATTTGGTGTGCATCAGACCCACCTCAGTTTATTCTGGCTGCTGGAAGACTCCCAGGGCCCCTGTGGCAGCTGGGATTAGTCTGACACAGGGATACCCCGAGCCAAACTGTCTTCCCTGGGCTATGCCTCCGGCCCAAGGGAGTAGGAAGAGAAAGGAGTTGGCATAGGCAGCAGTAGAAACTCACAGAAATGGAGGCATGCCCATAGTGGGCAGGTCTGGGTGGCTGAGTAATGTCAGGGGTTGGGAGCCGATCTGCTGTCCCAGAGGATTGTCATCACGACAATGTGAGGTGATGTGTGGCAGAGCAGTATGGTCCAGCGTTCTACCCATCAGGGCAGAAATGAAAAGGTGATGTGATGAGGTTTCCTTGTTCATTCTTCCCCTGGCCAAATGGGCCACTACCCCAAGACCAGTTTTTAACCTTGTGGTATATTTTGGGACTTTCATGTATAGCAGAGGGCACAAAATCAGGGGAGGGCAAAAATAATGGATTGTGAATGTTTGGAGTGGAGATGAAGGTGTAAATTTTGGTTGAGAAGATGATTGGCCTCAAAGCCTGTTCCATTCTGGCCATGGTACAGTGTTGCTGTTTTTCATAAAAGATGCTCTGGAGCTGGGGGCAGTTGGCTGTGAAGTGAAGAGCGTAGCAGAGTGATGTGCCATGGCTGAAATCCTTGGGCTCAATCCCAGGTGCTCTGCACCTTTAGCTGCCGTGGGACGGCAGTAATGTCCTGCTGGACAGATGGGGTGATCAGGCACGCTCCTTTTCTCTGGGAAGCCAAAAGTCTTGATTCCGTTTAATGATGCAGCATTTAAATAAGAAAAGGTAGGTGGACTTGTAAATTGGCTTTACCCATAGCGGTAGGGACTTTGCTATGCTGTCCCAGTAGACTTAAAGTTGTCCAGTAAATGTTAATTTAGAAACCTTTTTGTAACGATGAGTGAACTGGTTTAGATCAAAAGTTGATCTAGCCCAGTATTCTGCATCCAACAGCAACTGATAGAGGATCAATTAATGATACTTTCTCAGAATATTGCCCAAGCATGCCGTGAGTTATGGCTTTCTAAGCTAGTCAGTGTATCTTTGTATTTAGTAGCGTTGGATAGGTTTTTCTTCCATACACTTACCCACATGCAAATTCTTGGCATTTGCAAATCCATGCACTTTTTTAGCATCCAAAAGACAAGGAGTTTCACCACTTAACTGCTCAAGGGGTGAAGAAGTTCTTCTTTGTTGGAAACTTGCCACTTTGCATTCTCGTTCCATATCCCCTCATTCTTTTACTGGAAAAAAGTAGCTAACAGTTATTCCCTCTTCACCTTCTCTGTCCAGCCCCTGATCTTAGAAGTTCTTACCATATTCCCCCCTAGCTGTCACTTTTCTGCAGGAGAATTGTAATTTATTTCGTTGATTCTCAGGAAGACCTTTCCAGTTGTGTCATCCATCCTCATACCTTTTTTGCCTCTTCCGCATCCCTTTGGGGGAGGAATTCAACAGGGACTCTCTAATGGAAACAAGGAAGATCTGTATACCGTGGGTATTACTTGCAGCATCTAACTGAGCTGGCCCTGACACAGACACAACACACCCTGTGCTGTCCTGAGGGATTGTTTTTGGCTCTGCCCTCTGAGATGTGGGTAAGAGGTGTAGGTGCCCATCACTGTTTGAAGGGCAGTTACAAAGACGATGGAGCCAAACTGTTCTTGGTAGTGCCAGACAGTGTGGTGAGAGGCCATGGTAGCTCCTTGGACATCAGGAAAATATTTTTCAGTAAGAGGGTAGTGTAGTGCTGGAACAAGGGTCCTGAGGTCAGCCACAGCTGATCGGATCTAGTGTTGGTGATGGTTTCATTGCGAGGGGATCCTTCAAGGCCCTGTCCTGCCAGCATTTGTGTGATGCCATGAAGTGGCATTAAGATGCCCCAGAAGTGATAGGTGAGTCTGAGGTGCAGAAACTTTCTAGAATTGCCCTTATGGTACAAAACCTCTTTGTGACTCTGTTTTTCCCTGTGATTTCAGTTTATATTGGCATTGATCTATTAGGTTTTTGTCCCTTTGCTGTGTCCCTCTAGCAAGCACACCTCAAGCTTTTGGGCTGTGATGCTGAGCAGGCGTGTGTTGAGCATGCTCTGACCCAGGAGTGGATCCTCTATCCCTGGGAAGCTGCAATGTGCTGAATAGCTGCTGTAGAAGTGCCCTGATGTTACCGTCAGCCTCCTGTCTGTGGCATGCCAGCGCTGCCTGCCCAGCTGCACGGGGTGCTTGGGCAGGCCCCTGCTAGCAGAGAGCAAGGCGTGGGGCATGGTTTGGGGTGAGCTTGGTTTGCTGAGCAAAACAGCAGCTGGGTCACGGCGAGGGATGCAGCAGAGGTCTTGTAGAAACAACTGACACCTGAATCATTGCATGCCTGGGAGAGGGAAAAGCCAATTAAAACAACGATTAAAAAGAATAGAGCAAACCTCCTAAGACTTCCTGTAATTGCAACAGATGTATCTGAAGCTTCCTCAGGTGATGAGTGGGTTTTAGTGGTGCAAGCAGGAAAGATGGCTGAAAACTTAGATGTGCTGGGATGTGGAGGTGGGATGCTTCCCAAACACCAATTCTGCTTCCTAAACTTTCAGTACTTTCTTCTTCTAGTTGTTCCTGAGATATCCTGAAACTTGTCTTTCTTGTAATGCTATTATTTCAGGTGCTTGTCCTGTCTGGAATGCAGAGATAACTTCAGCAGTCGGAATGTGCAGGATTTAAAGGCTGAATTTCTAGTCACCTTATTTTATGTCTGCCCTGACCCTAACTGTTTCTGGCCCCAGCATCTTCATTGTTGTCATATCTTCATGACTTAGAGAATATTAAGATTGAAAATGAATGGGGAACAGGAAAAAGTACCTGGACTTAACACAATAGTGGTGGTGTGCGTGTGTGTCTGGGAGAGGTTACTGTGAAAATAATTTGTTCTAAAACGGTATGGGGCTTTCAGAATGGCGGGGATTTCAAAGGCTTTGTTTGACATTAATAATGCTACATTATACATGTAAATGCCATTATTAAAGGCTTCTGGGTATTTCAGCGAAAATAATTAGAAGGAAAACTTTCAGGCAACTTGTGTAAATCAAACCAAGAGAATGAGCTGATGGCATGAATGAATAATTATCCCCTTGCCTCCTGCTGCATCCCTGCCTTAATTTCTACTGCATCTTTTCCCCTGGTCTAGCACAAACAAATAGCCCCAAAACAAAACAAGAACAAAACAAGAGCACTTGGTGCTCTGAGCATCGTCTGGAAAGAGGGAACTGCAGTTCTCTCTCTGAGTGGCTGGGAGAATTGAGGGAGGACTAAGGGAAAAGCAACATGAAGAAACTCTCAGGTCTCCCTAGAAGTGCAAAGAATTTAAAGCAGTGCTTGTAAAATGCAATGATGAATAAGACAGGAAGGTAAAATTCTTGCATGTAATATGCAAGTACTTCAAGTTTTTGCCAGAGGGGAACATTTTCACCCCCTTGCTTTCCTTGAGAAACAATTCCCTTTAAATTGGATTGAAAAATGCAAGATGACTCTTTATGTGTGGATTACTGCTACAGGATGACTGCCAAAACAGTCAACTACAGTGAACAAAATAGGAAATATAATTATTGCTGCAATTTCAGATCACAGAGAAAGAATTGTAGCAGCCTCTAGGAAAAACAGAGACGTAGCATTTGAAGGAAACAAAATTTTAATTTTCCCAGCCATGGAGTCCCACAGGAGAGAGCTCGTGGGGATGAGGAGAGCTTTCAAAAAAAGCTGAAGTTGAGACTGCAATCCAGTATGTGTGTGCAATATCCACACGCTTCTGTGCGACAGAAAATGTACAGGGACGGCGTGCTTGGATTCTGCGTGCTGATATAATGCGTGTGTCTCCAGCTCCTTGGCAGGTCTTTATGGACTCCAGTGAGGCTCTTCACAGGCATGGCAGAAACTGCTATGCAGTCAGCAGTGGGATCAGAGCCCAAAGCAGCTAAATGCTGCTAACCAAAACCGAGGAGGGAACCAGAGCCTTTGAATGGAGATGAAGGGAAAGAATGAAAATTAGAGTCCACTTATGAGTTCCTCTTGCAAAAACTAGTGCTGATCATTTGTCATTGTAACTGTGATCAGCATTTTAAGGGGCATATTCTACTTTGTTCTTTCTTTGGGGACAGACACTTAAAGTAACTGGAGATTATAGAATGTGACTAGTGTATGAATATACGTTCAGTGTACTGATGTATACGAAACGTTTCTAAATGTATAGTAGAGCTGCCTGAAAGGTTTTCCAGTGGAACAGTTTTCTGCTGGAAAATGTTGATTCTACAGTACTGAAAATTCCCCTGGGAACGTGTCAGGCCTGTCACAATTGTGGATTGAAATGAGGCAGTTGGTTGGTCTGCAGAGAGGCCGTGTGGCTCCTCCAGATCCCTTGCCTGCCAGCTGAGTAGATGACAGGCTAAAAAAACCCAWTTTTTTTGTGGTGTCCTGAAATGGAGTTTTTCAGGTATTTCTCTTTTGTAAATTATGTCAAATATTTGACTTTTCGTACATGATAGTGGGAGAACTTTTTGCACTCCGTCTACAAACAAAACAGCGATTCTGTTTTCTTGACAGCTCAAGAAATGCAGCGCAGTTACTCACATGTGCCCCTTCGGACAAAATCCACTGTTGGAATGCCCCTCAAGATGCTCTGGTGCCTTTCTCCTCCGCAAAAGCCTAAAACATGCAGGGCCCATCACTATCTAAACTCTCTCTCGATCCTGGTAGTCTGCAGCCTTTTTGGCCTCACCCTCCCCATCACCACTCACTGCACAGATGCTTCCCCATCCTGAGGATGTATATAGGTGCAGGGTATAGGGTGGGATGGGGCAAAGGGGAAGAGCTGGCTACCTACAGAAAGCATGGGGGGTGGAGGAGAGTGGCAGAAAAATACTGTGTATGGTTTCCCTGGTGCTTCTTTCTCTGCTGGGAGTCCCCCCTTTGGTCTGAGGACCCATATCCCTTCTTCTGAGGGGCAGCGGTGGCTTTGTAGGGGGGAGAGAGGTGAGGAGGTGTGGCACTGGGGATTTGTAGGTGCAGGATGATAGAGTCTGTGACAGTGATACTGGGGAGACAGAGGCTGCGTTTGCTAGGAGCAGTGAGGGGACATTGAGCTGAAGCTGTCAGAGATCTGGGGAAGGCAGATGGGATGGGGGGGTGGGACGGGCAGAGAAGCAAGATATTTCCATTCTGAGGACACGCGCATGGTATGTCGGAGAGGGGCTGTGCTCAGTGCTGATGTCTTGTGTAACATCTTATTCTGCTGAGTTCAGTGGGAGCTTGTGTGGGTCCAAGATGTCACGTCTGCATACTTGTGTCTGCAAATATATCTTTGGGAGAGTCTAGATAAAAAAAGTATGCTTTTTGACTTTGCGACAACGTGCTGCTGCCTGGGCCTAGCATATCTAAACCACACCTACGAAAGAGTTATATCCTTTTCCCATATAGGTCTGTGTTCTTCTCTCCAAGTCCTGATGAGTAGCATGGTGGGTAGGAGAGGTGCTTTGCTTAGACTCTGTATGATGATTGTGCAGGATGCTTATAATTTTACCTTCTGCAGTTGGACTTATCTGCAATTTGACGCATTGTGTGACTGTGAGCAGGGTGACTTTTGCGGATCTTCTTGGACATCCTGCAAAGCAATGTCAGTCCAAACTACATTGCTATGGATAATATCCAGGGAATATGGGGGTGCAGAAATGACGGCTCTGTGAGGGGCATGGCTCATAAAATAATTGAGGCAGACATGCCTGTTAAAGGGAGTCCATTCTGCAGCTGCGCATGGGTAACTGAATCTGCTTCCAAAGTTTGTATTAAGGATGGCCAATCGCTCACCAATAGCATCTGCTTGTGTTTCTGCATGACCAGAAGCCCTTGGAAAATGGAGCRATCACCAGGCCTTTCCAAGAAAGACTCGGGCATCACCAGAAATGTATTTGTTGTGGTTTAACCCGGCAGGCAGCCAAACACCACACAGCCGCTTGCTCACTCTGCCCCACCCCAGTGGGATGGGGGAGAGAATCGGAAAAAAAAGTAAAATTTGTGGACTGAGATAAAGACAGTTTAATAGAACAGAAGAGGAAGGGAAAATAATAATAATAATAATAATAATAATAATAATAGTAATGATGATGATGATAGCATATACAAACTAAGTGATGCACAATGCAGTTGCTCCCCACCTGCTGACCAATGCCCAGCCAGTCCCCGGGCAGCGTCCGCCTCTCCCCGGCCAATCCCCCAGTTTATATACTGAGCATGACATCATATGGTATGGAATACCCCGTTGGCCAGTTGGGTCAGCTGTCCTGTCTATGTCCCCTCCCAGCTTCTTGTGCACCTGGCAGAGCATGGGAAGCTGAAAAGTCCTTGACTAGTGTAAGCACTACTTAGCAACAAATAAAACATCAGTGTGTTATCAACATTATTCTTGTACTAAATCCGAAACACAGCACTATACCAGCTACTAGGAAGAAAATTATCCCAGCTGAAACCAGGACAGTAGTCTAAAACAGGCCATGCATGGGCAAATCCCGCACATAAGGGTAATGTTGATTTGTAATGCGTGTTTCATTTTGAGCGGCTTTTGACTAGTCATTTCCGAGCTGCCTGAGCAAGCCCTTGCACAGAGGACACGTTCTCCAGGGCTTCTGGGGACATGCAACTTTAAGATGCTTTGGCAGGAGCCAGCTGTAGCCAGCTGTTGTGTTACAGGGATGCTCCCCTTACTCCTGTGGAGCAGGCTGTGAATGGATGCTGAATGAAGCTGGCTCCTTGGCTCTGAGCGACTGCTGGAAAGCACATGGCACCAGGAGTAAAATGAGCTAGGAAAACATGCTGAGTAGAAGAACAGAGCAGACGAAAGCCTTGCCAGAGCTGAGTCTCTCTGGAAATGGAGGTGATGCAAGGGCACACTTGCATGGTAACCAACCTTAACCTGCAAGTGAAATGAAAAGTGTGGGTAGCTGGGAGCACGGGCTGTTCTCAGGGGATTTCAGCCATATGAGGTTTCGTTTGGAATGGGAGCGATCCTGCAGTCCGTGATTAAAGAGTATTAAAAAGAAGACAAAAAACTCGAGAGGGCTTGTGAAAACAGAAAGGATGAAGACCACGTCTGGCGCTTCTGAGAGGTTAAACCAGTCCCTGATAAAAGACTGGATGGTGGTAGGAGGGGACAAAACCTCAGTGAGGGTGACCGGAGAGAGAACATGAGCAGAAGACATTCCATGGTAAACCTCAGAAGAGTACTCTGAATTTCCTGAGGGGAAGAATCACTGAATCCAGAGAGAGCCTGGATTTAGTGAGGAATCTGATATGCTGCAAAAGGAAAAATCTGCAAAAAGTGCCCTGGCCACCTTCCTGCTTCAAAGTCAGCGTCCACCAAGAATGACACAGGGAACTACTGATGTTGCAGCAAACAGCAACAACCAACACAGTGCCGACATTTGAGAATAGGGTGTAAGAACTGCAGTGCTGTGCTTTACTTTGCAAATGCATTCCCAATATAGTTAAAGAAGATGCCAACATCATCATTAAAACTGGGCAGCTCTTTGTAGCTGCAGAGGACAGTTTTGCAAAAGCAGATGATTTTGTTGTCAACGTCAAAGCAAGTGGGATACGTCTTGAAGCGAAATTGCATAGGAGTATGTTAGTCTGATGCCAGAAAAAATGACATTAGGCTTGAAAGAAAAACTAATGGAAGTGATAAAGTAGGGAAATTCAAGATGTATGGCGGTGAGTTGGTCTCTTGCAGGGAAGTGGCTGAATTAAAAGTATGGGTAAAAGCCCAACAAACTTGAGAAGGAATGATCTGTAATACTATCATTGTAAGGTTCAAAATCAGTTAGACCAAGGTCTCCTCAAGGTACCATTTGAGGATATTTTCCTGGGGTGAGGGAAGCTGCCTGGCTACAGGGTAGAGTGGTAGGAGCCAAGTCAGCCCATGATTCATGACCGTAGAAAATATCCTTTCGGTTGAAAGTGGAGATTAGAGTAAATCAAAGAGTTTATTCCTCTGGAAATCATCAGGTGATGAAGTGTGTAAAGCTGGACACATAGGATCTAAAAGAGTAAATAAATGTTTAAAAATAGATCAGTTCCTGCTACTGCAAGGGGAGGAATTCTGTTATTGAGGGCATGAACGTTTAGATAGTGGAGATTTTGAGCTGCATTAAAACTCCGTAAGGCTATTATCAGACGATCTGAGAAGCTTTGTGAGAAACCAGTACCCATGTAGTGTAAATGACATACTTTGAAGATTTGTTAATGCAGGTAGATCACAGTATTGCCAATACTGCCCCAAAGACAAGGAAAAAGTACCACGATCTTTGTAAGAAAAATCAGTGCCTCATTTAGTTTCAGCAGCCCTGGTCTTGACAGCACTTCTGTGCAAAGATGTCCAGTGAATACGAGATGAGAGACTGAAGATTATATGAAGGTAATTTAGGGATTTAAAAGGAACTTGAGAGGGGCCAAAGAGGTTCTATCCTGAGCTCAGAAGAGCAGTGATGTTGAAGAGGCTGTCAAAGCTTTTCACACACATACCAAAAATGTAGGCCATGTCAAGTGAAAGAGTTAGTGGTACAAGGAAAACTGGCCCCTTGCAGCAAAGTAGCCACTRATCTTTTCTTGCTGCCTGGAAAAAAAAMCAAAACAACACAAAAATAAAACAATTCAGTATGTACTTGTCCTAAGCTATTATTCTCACTTCCTCGAGTTCACCTTATTAGAAGACACTTCAGCTAAGTAGGTGATCATGCATGCCGAATTTGTTTTTCCAGACACGGTACACCTGACTTAGTAACATCTGACTATAGGCCAGTTTAGTAGGCATGAATTTTAAGTAGTTTGCATGGATTTTGACATGTAACTGCTAGTTTTCTTCATCCGTGATTTAACAGATGGGTCAAAAACCTCATTAAAATAATAAAGAACAGAGTGAAAAGGATGGGGGTTATAGTTTGATCTGTATTAAGCTCTTTTAAATCACAGCATGGCATCAACGGAGTGAGAATTGCCTCCTGCAGGCTTTTTGTTCAACAGAAAACTGGAGTCCAGAACTGTGGTCAAAGTCACTTGGGATTTGTAGTTACCTGAAGGGACAAGTAAGGCAAAACAAAAAGCTCAAAGCATTTGGGGGTCTGAGAAGCTTCCTTGCTTCATGAAATGATATGCACATACACGCTGGAGAAGAAGAGCTAGAGGTGTGCCTGGCGACACAGGAAAATACTCTGTTGTTGTAGGAGACTGTCAGGTGAGGTGGATGCATATGATGGAAGACAGGTGATCTTCACGCTCCATAAGGGAATGCAGCAAATCAGTCATTTTCCTCAGCAAGGCTTTAGATGAGTTACAGCCACAGCAGGTGAGAGAGATGTGGCCCTGGTCACGACGTGACTGATAGACTCAACACTGCTTCGCACATGGAGAAGAGCTGGTTCACGTGACAGCACAGGTCGCCTCAGAGAGTAACGCAATGTGCTTGTTTGAGTAGGCAGTGGACAGGTTATAAATATGCAAAATTTGGTATTATGTTGATATTTGTTGATTGCTGTTATTCTGACATTTGCTTGGGAAAGGAAGGTGTGAGGGTCTGTGCCCTTGATGGACTCTGATCTAAGCCAGTTATAACTGGTCCCTCTCCTATCCAGGGGCTCACTTTGCTCCGTGCATGTCAGATAAGAGCTGCTATTTTTGACAGTACATAAAGCAGCTCTGTATCATTGGCTGTGGGTGATTTCCAACCCACTTGGAACAAAATTTTCTGGCCTATCCTGGTAACACAATATCCTTTTCCATAATCATACCAGAGACCAGGGTGTTAGTAAAGCAGAGAGACTAGATTTCTCTCTCACTCTGGAGATGGTTCTTCCCTCAAGACCCATGGTGGAAGGTCAGAAGAATAAGCTTTTGCTTTTTGCTCCCTGTCAGGTATTGACTCTCACTTGCTTCTCTGGTGCTGTCCCTCTGAAATCTAGACCTTCATTTTCCTGTCATGTTCCTGGGGTGGAGGGTCTAAGCACTACAACTCAAACTCCTCATGATGACCAAGGCTGTTATGGACTGACCTATCAAGCTGCTGGGCAGACCTGTGGCCTCCCAGCCAGTGGAGATGGCTTGCTAATGCTCATAGGCTATATCTTTTTGAGATGTTAAAATGCCAGCTCCCTGTGCATTGTAGTGTGCACTTTCCCAAGCAGTCAGCAGATGCAGGGAGGAAATAATACAGATCTTGCATACACCCGTTGTCTGACTTCTCCCTCCATTTTATAGAGCCCTTGCCATGAGTTTTTTTAGTATGAGCCATGGGATGAGAAGCAAAAAAAACCCCCAAAACCAGAAGAGAAGATTAAGGGGAGCCTGTTCTACATTCTAACAGTTAATTAAATCCTTCACTTTTGGAAGCTGGTGTTCCAGGCAGACAAAGGAAGATAAAAGAACCCGTTGCATGAGATTATTGGGTTTCACCTTAATATATTACCAGGCAAAATTTTACTTGTGCGATTTCAAGTTGAGGAATTTTAACTGTAGGTTTTTCTACTTCTAGGTATGGAAGGGGGGGAAGGAAGTATGCTATTAGTATTTTTCTTCAAAGGACACTTTTACACATTATGATCCAGGGAGGAGCCAAACAGGGTCCTGCTTCTCTTATGTACCGCATCCTTTAATCATCTGAGACATACAAGGAGTTCTGGGGGCTTGCAGTGTGGAGGTGGGTGCTGGGGAGGAGCAGAGAGATGTTTCAGCCGCAGAGGGGCTCGAAGGCACAGATTCGCAGAGCGCGGTTTCCATGGCAGTGCTATGGAAACCAGGTTCTGCCGCTCACTGCTGCTCAGGGTGGAATTTCAATGCTTCATGCAGCCCTGGTACCCAAGAAACAGCAAACCCACGAAAAAAACGCACCAAACCTATAAATGCCTCATCAGAGCATGGTTTCTCATTCAGCCTGTACATCCTGCCCGCCACCCTGGGGGAGGAAAGGACGAGCAAGCCCAAATCAGCTAAAATTAGAGCTTGTTACACACCTGTGTCCCCGCCTCCATCTGGGCCCCTCAGAATAGTTTTGGAGGTTCAAATAAGTTTGATCAGCTCTAGGATCTTTGATCTGCTATTATATGTATGGGGCTGAATGCAGTCTGGAAGCTGAGTGGTTGTATTGCAAAAAGTGGGGATGCAGAGGGCTAAGGAACACCCAAAGCAAGAAAAATTCTCTTCTGCTCTTGGCTCATCTGCGTGACCTCCTCTGAATCACTTGGGTTCCCCATGCCCCAGTTTCCCCATCTGTAGAACAGAGATGATAAAGATACCTCCCCTCCCCATAGGCTGGGCAAGTTTGACTTCACCAGTGAGTGCAAGCGAGTACTTGGAGGATTTGGGCTACTGTGAAACTCGTTTAGTTAATGTTTGGAAAGTAGTTTGAGGGTTTGAGGACCTCTGATGAAAGTGGTTAGAAAACTGCCAAATTTTCATGGAATCATAGAATAGTTTGGATTGGAAGGGACCTTTAAAAGTCATCTACTTCAACCCCCCTGCCATCAGGGGACATCTTCAACTAGATCAGGTTGCTCAGGGCCCCATCCAACCTGACCTTGAATGTTTCCAGGGATGGGGCATCTACCACCTCTCTGGGCAACCTGTTCCAGTGTTTCACCATCCTCATTGTAAACAATCTCTTCCTTATATCTAGTCTAAGTTTTGCCACCTTCCAGATGAACAGCCTGTAAAAAGTTGTACTTAAAGCTTATACAGGCCTCACCCTCATGTTGCCTCTGATCTGTAGTTCTCCTGCAGGATGGAGCACTGGCACTGTGATGCGGTAGCACACAGAGACTGGAATACAGTCGTTATAGTAGCAATACTGGGAGCATTAGGCCTGCAGTACCAAAAACATCCCTTGCATAGGAACGAAAAGGAAGATAGTGTAAAGATTGATCTTCAATTTTACGACCTTTTGGTGCTGGCTGAATTTGACCAGTGTAGCTTGAAACCCAACAATCAGTTCAGCCTACTTAAAATTTGCCAGTGATTTGCCTGGGATGCTGGTGAATATGTCCCTATTGTGCCAGTAACCATGTCCAAGCACCCTTTGGCTGAGGGGGGCAGAGTCAGAAGAAGCCATAGGAGGCAACCTTCTACCTTCTCTCGTCCCACTTCTGTACCAGCAGTGCCAGTTTTGGGCTCCGGAGCTCCTGGATGGCACCTCCTCAGGAAGGTGGGCTCTGAAATTCCCTGGCTGCTGCGAGAGCATCCCTGGAGCGTCCCACCACTCTCTTGGAGCTCTTCAGCCATTCCAGCAAGTATGGCACACTACATCGGGTCAGTGAGTGCAGTCCATGCCTGTGGTGAGGCACCAGTTTCTGAGCGTGTGCCCTATGGAGTGGAAAAGCACATAGCCGCCTGTAACAGCACGGATGTACAAAGTCACAGCTGTGTGGTTTGTGATGCTGCGTGGAGCTGGAGAGGAAGCGGGGAGGGAAGTGTGGGTGCCGAAGGTCCCACGTGCAGGTCCTCTGGTCTGCCAGTCGCCTTGAAGAGTGCTCCCCATCTGGCTGCATTTCCTTAGTGCTCAGAGCGAGCCAGGCAGGGGGGACATAGCTTCTCACAACCTTTGAGGGCTGTCAGGATGACAGAAATAATAAGCGATAACTTGCTGCAAGAGCTGTCAGCCTTATAAATACCAAGCCTATGTCAGTAACACCAGGATGGGCCTTAGTCATATGCTGGGGGGATGATCTTGGAGAATCCTTGGGGGCCCTGGCTGTGTTGTCAGAGCAGCACACCCTTGCTTGCCAGGGATGTGGGTGAAGCTGGGGCCATCTCTTATCCCGAGAGCAGCCTTCCCTTGGGAATCAGCTGCCTCTTTCCCCCTGCAGAGGAATTGCCTTCTGCTTAATAAATGTCTACTTGTAATATTCTGAAACAAGGAGGCTAATCAAAGGCCCGGTTCTGTGGAACAGGGATGCTAAGTGACAAGATTAATTTCAGTAATCAAGCAGCTTAATTTGGACATTTTTTTCCCCTCTTCTCTGTTGCTGATGGAAATTGAGGCAAATCTCATTCTGGAGAGACACTCCTTCCCTGCCTGGTAGCACCACTCTCTGGTACTGAAAATGGTTGTGTAGGGACGGGAGGATGGGGAAGAAAGAAGAGAGGAGTAGGAAAGGGTCACAAAGGACAGTATCAGAGAAGGTGTGTGGACTGCTATGACTGATGTTTCTTCAACATCTTTCCTCTGGAAAGCTCCCAAAGTGTTTTATAGACTGCATCGCAAAGGCTCCAGTCAGCACTGAAATGCAGTCATCTTGGCGGGATTGCAGCAAGTCTTTGAAAGGACATGGAAATTTGACTGTTTAGGAGAGGGCAGGCAGGCAGGAGGCTATGATACCACCATAGGGAAATCATTAGATGAGAGCCTGTGTGATGGGGTGGGACTTATCTGAAACACATCTGTGACTGAAAGGTCTCACTCCTGCAATTAAGGATGAATTAGCCTTCATCCTTCAGTGATGTGGAGCGCTGAGGGCCCCTTACCTCAGCTCAGCCAGAGCTGGTACCTGCAGCACAGCCTCCTGAAGCTGCTGCCGCCTCACCTGCCCCAGGGCTGCCTGCAGGACCTCACGAGACGTGATGTCACTGACCTCTGATGTTACAGCGAGCTGAGAACGTTTGTCGGTGAGCACCTAGAGGGCCTCAGCCCATCTTGTCCCTTCCTGGGTGACAGAGGATGGTGGAGGCAGCTGGTGAGAGGGTTGGGAAAAAACCCAGAAAATGGGATTTGTGGTGAGGCAGGAAGTGCTGGGTCCCTGCTCTGGTCTCATGAAGAAACCCTTCTTCTTTAGTCGCAATTTAGACAGAGGAACAGATTCCCAAGGGATATGGCGAAGCTTAGGACTGGGTAAAGCCCTGCGGGGCTGTTCTCTTGGGGGTAGTATTGCGCTGGCCTAAGGGTGAGGTGTGTGTGTGTGGGCAGGCTGGAGAGGACAGTCTAATAATAGCTATTTACTCATTCAAATGCCTGTGATCTGAGGAAGCCTGGACAGGCACCCAGTGGCGTGTGACAGAGCCCTCCGGAGTGAGCGGACGGGGTTTAAGGGAATGACGTCCTTGCCTGAGGCAGTGAGGTTTCAGGTCTGGCAGCTTTCCACACCAGC
>JASVER010000168.1:681002-727863 GCA_030449065.1 Oceanodroma leucorhoa
TGGCACCTCTCTCCCACAATCCCCCCTCTGCTTTTCACTCCCCGCGGGGGGCATCTTTAACTTGACTGCACCCCCTGCCATCTTCTGGCAATCAATTTTTCGGAGACAATCCGTGACGTTCCCAAACCCCCTCCTTTCCCTCTCCTCCTTCCCCTCTCTCTCTCCCTCCCGCTGACTTGTTATTATGTACTGCAGCTGCCCAGAGGATTTTTAAATAGACCCATAATCGCACAGCAGCTCCTCTTGGAAGTTTAAATATAACCTCCTTGTTAATCTCGCGTGTGGCAGCAGCACAGCACCTGGGGAAGGGAGGAATGGACAGGCACTAAACCATGGCTTTATATGAGGGCCGGAGGGCTCAGGATTTTCTTTTTAGTGAAATTATCAGGAAATTGCCTTGCTTCTTTTAACCAGAATAGCTCTGAGGCTGGTGCAAGGTGCCAAACTGATGATTTTTGCAGCACGAAATTATTTTCTTAGTTGCCATCCCAGGTACAGCACAAGGGAAGGCTGCCCTGCAGCCGTCCACCCATTTCCCCTGGTTCGGGCCAGTCTCTTGCCCCTCCTCCAGGAAAGCCCCCGGGGAGGCAGTGGGCAGCTCAGACCTCCTCCACCCTTCGCCTTCCTGCAACAGGGTAGCAGTTGTGCATGTCTCACTGAAGGAGGTGTTGCAGAGACATCAATAGGGTGCTAGGCAAAGATCCTGCAGATTACTTCCCAAATTATTTTGTGGTAACAGGCTAATTTCAATCTCATTTCTAGCTCTCCAAATAACTAATTTACCCCTCAGACTCGAGTGTGGTTTGCTAAACATCATAGTTCGGTGACACTACAGAAGGGATCACAATTAATAATGGATTTTCCCAAAGGACCTGTTCTAAAAGGGCAAATCTAGTGCTCACTAGCCCATTATATGTGGTGAGACGCTTTCAAACAGTAACTGTTGCCTGTTGCTTTAGGCTAATAGGATCCCTACTCTTCCTGCATCCTGAATGCAGCCATTTTCTCATACAGAGGGACGAGGGATGTGCGTGAGGGATCACGTCCTAACTAGTTCTTGTGCTGTTGTTGGAGGATCTAGCTGGCTGTTCAGGGATGTGGGTTGTATTTCCTCCAGTCTGCTGAGCTGGTACATACTGGGAAGTTTGGTACACACCGACACCGCGAAGGTTGTTTCTCTACTTTATTTTCCTCCTCTGTAAAAAAAAAAGAAGGGGTGACTGTCATTTAGTTTTGAGCAGTGCTATAGAAAACCTAAGTATTATTATCTGAGTACCCAGAACAAAAAATAGTACTGTTGATGCTAAATTATCCATCCATTTTAATAATCCAGCCATAGTAATTGCTAGAGCTGGGGGACTAATTCACAACACATAATTTATTCAGTGAATTTAGCTTCTTTTTCTGCTCATGGAATATCAATTGTGCGGATCATAATTTCCTCAAATTTATTTGAATTTATTCAGTGAACTTCTTGGGAAATATTTACTCTATGGATTGATACAGGCTGCATTACTTAATTATGGTTGGTCAGAGACATCTATTTGGTATTGTTTCTATTCCCTTGTTGAATGAGCACACAAGCACTTCTGGCTTGAATACTTGCATATGAACGTGGAAGATATACACTTCTGTAAGTTTTTGCACATTTCCATACATGAATATGCAGATAAAACTCCTGTACAGGAGCATTGACAACAAACAAACACAGACAAGCCAGGTCTAAGCAATTTTGCATTAAAAATGTGAATGAATATTTTTAAAGGGCCTAAATTACCAGGACAAAAGTCTAATTTTACAGCAAAGTAACCTGGTCCTCAGTAAATGGCATCTTGAATGGCAATAATGGTGTGTTGAATCAGAACCTAATAATTTACCTCTTTGCCTCTTTCTGCTGCTCAGTACAACGATTTCCTGTAGTAATATAGTCCCCAGTTTGGATATATATTGTATGAAGACTGTTTTCTTTTTTTTTAACTGGCTGTATTCATGTGATGCTCGCTGTAAATATGCTCGTGTCCTGCAATGGGTAGTGGTGGTCTGAATGGGAGACCCGATCGTCTTGCTTCCATTAGTTATCCATTTTCAACCTGTCTCCCTTGCTCCCCCCTCCCACATCAGAAATGACATGACGTGTAGTGTGGCTAATCTGAAATTTTCTAAACCACAGAACTGTAAATGTTTCCAAATGTCTGGCTCTGGTTTATGGTGTAGGAGTGTAAGGAATCATGTTCATGAGGACATTTGTGCACACTTGGGAGTAGCATGATCAACACAGAGTGGAATAGGTAACAAGTAGGGAGAACTGGACAGTCTTGAGGACTACAGTATAGAAAGAGGCTGAAATGCACCAGTGTGAAGTCTAGGAAGATGCAGATAGACAGGTCTACAGTGCCTGGTTTGGAGCCATGTGGTAGAACCCACACTAGATCTGAAGGACTTGAGCAGCAGAAATTATTTGCACAGTGCAGCACTAACGTATTTCTATTTCTTCTAGCTGGTCTGGGTGACTTTGCACAGTCTGCTGGCCTGTATGGGAGGATTCTTTGTTACTCCTACTAATTGATCCTAAAAACAGTGGGATTATCAGTTAGAAGCAAATGAAAAAGAGAAAAAGTGGGAGTATTATTTACTGATGTGGTGACTGAACCTTCGATATGAGACATCAGCATAAAAGGCAATTATGTTCCTAGGTGCCAGGCAGGATATTCCCTGCCAAGGCAGGGAAGTATCAGTATCATTGTAAAAGGCTCTACTGTAATTTCCTCTGTGTACAATTCTGCGTATAATTCCAGTTATCCCAATTAAAGCAAAATGGAGTCAGAAAAGTATCTGGTTGGTAGAGAGAGGGGAGAACACATTTTACAAGATGTGGAGGAGACTAAGACAGTGTAGCTTATCTAACTGGGCAAAATGCAATCTGAGAGAATATAAAAGGCTGCCCTCCATCAAAACAAGAGTGAGTGGAAAATAGCCTGGCAGTAGGACAGCTCTTCAAGGTAAAGAGCAATTAGGTGTTAACTGGCCAGGAATGGGCTTCAACAGAAAGTCATTGGTAGAGCGAGGTTCTGCCCTGGCTTCCAAACCGCACAGGAAAAGCAAGAAACCTAACCCCTCTCCAGTGAGAGCATGAGAGGTTCCTGAAAAGACTTATACGGAGAGGCTGTCTGGGAGACTGGGGCTGGGACATCCCTTCCAGACTGCTGTTCCTTAATTACATCAAACCCCATGTAGGCACTCTGTTCTTCAGAATTAAAAGGACCTTAATTCAGTTTAGTTCAATTTTCTTCTAAGGGTTGCTTTAATTTGGAAGAACTGTGTCCATTCAGGCTAATGTGATTTAATGAATTCATGCTAAACTCACAACTTTAGTTAATTTGGATTAATTTTCTCAATCGTTCCTCAGCAGACAACCCTTAAGACATGTAGTAGAAATGGCCAAGAAATCATGACCACTTCAGTTCTGCCTGTGATTCAGTTCTAAGCTGGCAAGATTTTCTGACTGCCGAAGGCCTGAGGAAACATCTGGCCATGAGTAACGTGCCTCTCCCTGCAGAGGTGCTGAGAAGGGTGCGAGCTCCCAGACCCAGTGCCTCGGCTGTCCTCTTGTGTTTCACCTCCCTCCGTGGGGGCTGAGCAGAGTGGCTGAACAGCGTGAGCTAATCCTTGTTTTGAGGGAATATTAGTACTGTCCCACCGGAAGGTGGGCTGCATGGGACAACCTGTCCTGAAAGGTGGAGTTGGCTTTGGTTGCAAGTGGCATTTGGCAGATCCAGGGGAGTGCTGGCTGCCTGGCTGTGTGCTAAGGAGCTACCTGCGCATAGAGAAAAATATCTTCTTTTAATTCCCTGAACTGCACTCTGTTGATTATCATTGCCAACTTCCAGGAAAGAAAACACGTTTCTCTGTAATGCTGTTCTAAGGGGTTTACAGCTCGACTGCGATGGGATGGTGTTATTTCTGTTACTGCTATCAGTTCGTGCATCCTTATTTGCCTGTTTCTGGATGGCACATCATGAGCGGGAAATCAGAGCCCTATTCTGCCGGGCTTTGGAAAGCGCGTAAGGGGTCACTGCCGGCAGGCCCCAGCCCCGGCTCGGACCGTCAGGATGATTTAGCGGTGCAGAGCATGGCTGCCACTGCCGCACGGGAAGGGACCGTGTGTGCTGCCGCGGCTCCGCACGTTGCCATGGAAACAAAGCTGGATCCTTAATCGGGATGCGCGTGTATGTGGACCTGAACCCACCGTCTGCTGTCCTTTTGGCTTCACCTCCTGCTGTCCCAGTCCCAGCACAGTCATGGCCACCCAGTGGGTGGGAGGGATGCGGAGGAACCCTGTGGGGCTGGGGGGGTGCAGGAGAAGAGTCCAAGGTGGGCCTGAGAAAAGGTTTAAGAAGTTCCCTGGGCCCTGGGGAGTGGAGAAAAACCTCTGCTGAGGCGGTGGGGGCAAAAGGAGCCCGAGGAGCAGGCAGCAAGAGTAAGCCTCCCATGGCAGCTGTGGTAGGAAGCACTCCGAGATATTGGGGTGCCCAGGTACTGCGTGCAGGAAGGGAGTGTGTCTCAGGGAGGTCATAGCTGCATGGCACAGTTTGTAGACCTTTAGGCAGCACCCAGCAGGCTAGCTCCAGGGGTGGTACAATCGTGTCATCACAAATTTAGCTCAGGGACTGTACTGAAACCACTCTTCAGGTTCAGGGATCCAAGCTAATACTTCTGTAAGGTGGTGGTGTGCCTTGTGGGCTTACTAGGTTTATCCAGGTTAGCTCTGGCATCTCTGATGTGGGGCTGTGGCATTACACAATCCAGGCATGGTTTTGAGAGGCCTGGAGATGTGAGGAGGCTGTTGGGAAGTTGAAGCAATCGTACAATGTGCTTAAAACAAGCTTATGCAGATATGAGTGAGCAAAGAGATATTGTCTATTGTATTCCCTCTGCATTGAGTACATCAGCTGAGAAGAAAAATTTGCTAAATGAAAATCTTTTCAGTTGTAATACCTAGCCCATTCAATATCTGGAGGGGAGCACTTCAGGGAAAACCTAGAAGCTGTAGCAAAAGCTCTTGGCACTTCAAGAGGCAGTAATCTCCCTTCTGAGTCCACAAAGACTGCAAGATGCTGTTAAACTCTGAGGAGGTGGTTTGGTGCAAGCTGTAGGATGGAAGGTGTTGCCCACTTACAGTCCTGAGACATCCCCTACCAAGACTCACCAGGAATGGCACCAGTTTATGTCCACTGTCCACATCCCAGGAGGAGGGATTATGACCAGCCTGCTTAAAGTCTTCCTGCCGCTTCCATCTGAAATGCTGTTCATCTTTAGTTTAGATTGTAAACCATTGGGCAGCACTGCTGTGCACTGTTAAAATGTTGCTGTCAGTGTGCCCAGAGGACTGAGGGCTTCCTTCATCAAAGTCCAAGACACACAACTGACCTTGTGTAAGGAAGTAAACTGCCCTGTTTGGAGGAGCTGTGAGAAGGGTTGAGTCCAAGGCTGGGAGGGCTTGTATGGTTAGTCTCTGCTGAAACAGACATGCTGGTGCTTATGGAGTGAAGTGAAAATCTTCTGGGGACCCAACAATTTGCTTGTTGCATAGCAATGGAATAGGGGAATTATCAATGGACTGTGCAAAGTCCTCCACAGCAGACAGCTGAAGGGGAACTCATGGCCCTCAGAAAACTCCCTGTAAAAAAGGGGATTTAGGATCCTCAGAGTATGTACATTTTAAAACGTGCAAATATGTAAAATTATTGCATACTTTTCCTTCCTTGGATATCCTAGAGCTACATTATAAAGAGAGATTCCATGGGAAAGAAAGTCAGTGAGGGATATCTGTAAAGGCCTTGTTTTCCCACTGATGAATAAAGAGGTTGTGTACATAGCCTGCCACTGAACGCACAAGAAGCCTGACCACATTCCCACTTCCACCTAGAGAGTATGGTGTGACTTTGGAGTTAGTGGGATTAGCCTGATGAGTGAAAGGAGAAAGAGATCTACTATCAGCCCTTACAAACTATTGGGTAACATAACAAGAGCAGCTGGACACCAAATGAGTTGTATGTCCCAAGCAGTGTGCTTCATTCACCAAGTATGCCCACTCTGCAAGGCTGCATGCCTTGAAGAGCACTGATGCCAAGATGATGAATGTATAAACTCTGTTTCTTCCACTCTTAGCACAGAGAAGAGGAGAACGTCCTCTGAGATAAAGGGTGCACAGCGACTGCTGCAGACTCCTACGCAGTGCAGACGGATGCATAGTGTAGAAATGTACAGATCCTGCATCCATTGAGATAACAAAAAGGTCAAGCTTCTTGCACTGGCCATCAGACTTGAAGGAAAAGTTTTTCAGCTCAGTACTTCTCAGGAGGCAGATATTCAGAGGTTTTGCATGAAAAGGAGAAAAAGCACTTCCTCCTACTAGCCAAAAAAAGTATCCTGAAGCTAGATGACCAGAGTGATGACTTTGTCTCAGCTTCCAGAATTGCTTAGCTGCACCCTGAAATAAACCTTTCTGTGGCTATTCCCTTCCTACAAGTATTGCTTCTTCTGACCTGCCTAAAGGAAAGACAGTTTTGGTTTGTTTTTTTTTAAACCCAGATCATCTTGGTGTATATTAATTAGATGACTACTTGCCTCCATGAAAGTTGAGTCCTGAAGGACTGTACTTTGTCAGGAAGAATAAAGTACATTAAAACACGTCTCCAGTGCTTTCACCCACAGTTTGAAGGCATGCAAGCTCTCTTCCTCTGGGCTGTGACCAGGGCTGTGTAGTGAAGCAGCCTCTGTAATCCTTGGCCTCTCTCTGAGAGCACTAACCAGAGGCTTAATTAGCTCTGAACGCATGTGTGATGATGTAGACACTAATCTTCAAGTAAGGCTGGACTGCACCATCACCATCATAGGGATCATTTTCAGATGCTAATTCACTTCAGGTGCTGCCAGCCTGAATTGGAGTGGAACTGGCATATTGGAGATGAGGCAATTTGCCTATCTTGAGCCATCCTGTGTGTGTATATGTATATATACACCTGCATGCACTGAAGAACCTGGAGGCAGCTGTGTACAGCAAGACAAGAAATAATGAGACAGAGTGATATGAAGTGGAAGGGAAAGACAAAGCATCACAGCCAACAGCTCTTCCCTTGCAGGAGGTACAGTCCTGGACATGGCTTTTTCTTTCCCCTCTCATATTCTTATTTGTTCATCTTTTGTCACGGGCTCTGGCCAGGCAATGTTCAGACTGAATAGCTCGTTTCTCCCTGTCTTGCTGTAGCTCCTGCTGATCCTTCCATCTACTTCCCACTCCCCTGTTGTGCTGGAGTGTGTGGCTGAGAAAGGACAGACGATGGGAGATGCAGGAAAACAAGATGCATCGGCTTTGCCTTTGAGTCAGTCAAAGAGCTATTTCTATACCTTACACGCCTCACCCTGGCTTTTATTCTCTCAGATGCTTTTGTTACTCTTATTATTAATGGCCAGCAGAGGCAAATTCTTTTGCTGCTCCATCAATCCCTTTCTCTGCTCTGCCGATCCTCAACAGAAATCTCAGTGCCTCATGTGCATGTGTGATCTTGAAAAAGATATGGCAGTTCAGTCCCAGCCTTGGGTTTTGTTTAAAAAAGTACAAAGCGTAATATAGATAGAAAAATTTGAATTCAAGTACAAAAAGAGCATCTTATTTATTATGCTGCTGCTTTTAAGTTATGCCAAGGGCATATTGAATATATAGATGGAGCTTTTTATTAATGTGCAGGTAAGTATAGAAAAAACAGTGAATTCAATTATGTGTGCACTGGCACAAAGTTAAGCTGACTAGAAATGGGCTCGCTGACTTTCATCGCTCAAGCAAAGAGAAGTACAGAACTGAAACTGCTAGCACCCTTATTGCAAAGTCAGATGGGCTGATTCCCTCTCCCAAATCCTCTTCATCAAACCCTGAGGAGTGTAAATGTTCATGTGCTTAGATCATGGAGATGGATATAATGGTCCTTACAGCACCAATCACTGTAACAACCATGAATGTGAATTGTTTCTGGAACTGTGGGGAGATTGCCACCTCTAGCTCTGCAAGTTTCCTTGGTCCAGTCTTTTACCAAGAACAACCTCCAATTCACTGGAGTTCAGAAATGGCTTTTCCTTGAATAGGAGGTTTGACACAATTTCTGCCTCAGCCTCACAGCAGCAAGTGGTATGGCAAATGGCTCTTAATCATCAGGGCAAAGAAAAGGAACTAAAGAGCTATGATCCCAATACAAAATAATAGGAAGCAATAATTCAGCAGGTGTGGATTTGGCAGAACATCCTGCAAATGTTTGGATGGGCATGTGTGCATGCAGGGGACTTCATACATTTGTGAGTCTTTTTGTCTGTAAAGCTGTAGGAAACCTCCTGTTGAGTTTCTGAAACTTAATAGATGGGAGCTCAAGAAGAACATTGGAGGAGAGAGCTTCTTTCCTTTCTAATATCTGTGTAAATAACTCCATGTGCTTTATTGGTCTCAAAGTCTCCACAGTGGGGAAGAGGAGAATCAATAATCGTTTAAAACTTTGTGAATCAATTAGATGAGCAAGACAGGCATGACAGCAGCTTCCCGACAGAGGCACTGCTCACTGGTTGATTAGGAAGAAGAGCTGGGTAGAGAGAAGGTAGGTGCTGCCATGCTTTCATCCATTCTGGAGCATGAGAGGTAACTAGCTATGGCCAAAGCCAGCTTTGATGGGGATCAGGCCTTCAAGCACGACTAATGAGGCTGCGTTTTGAAATCCTTATTGCTTGTTCCAGCCAAGGACTCTTGTAACACAGTGATAGCTGCTTTCCAAAGCAGGGGCTGAATCAAGAGTCCAAAGGCTCATGAATCCACCTCTGGTTCTTCTCCTTAGGCTTAGAGAGTCCCCAGTTAGATCTGAAACCAGAAGGAGTGTCACCACGGCACTGCAGGCCAGGATTTGAACTAGTTCACTCTCCTGACATGGCAGCTCTACTGGACCTGAGCTGGAGTTTCCGTATAGTGCTAATGCATGGATGCCTTAGGGCCAGCTCATGATTTCTGTGCCTCCCGATGCAGACATACATGTTATGTGCTAATGAGGCAGCTGCTTGCCAGCAGCGTGTCCAAACAAAAATGGACCGGGGTACTGTTTCTTCATTTTATGCCTGGGCTCTTTTATACTATCGTGACAGCATAAGGAAGGTGGTAAAATCCCTCTTAAAACGCACCGCACAGAGCTGCCTTCTCTCCTGGTGCACAGCGAGGGTTCAACATTGCTCCTGTCCCAGCCCATGCTGTAAAACGCAGGTTGGAGTGAGCTGGGGTGAGTCAGGTTTGGGAGAGCTCAGGGCAGGGAGGAGGTGTACTCTGAGCAAGCAGCACCTCCTTTCCAAAGTGATAGGATCTGATTTGGAGGGTGCAGTGAAGGGTGGCGTGGATCCTCATGGCCTCAGAAAGCTGTGAGTATGAAATGTCTGAATGCTTACTCCCAGGCTCAGGAGGAGAAAAGGTGGGATCACTTCTTTCTGAATTTTTGGGCCACCTCATGGCAGGAAGCCAGTGACCTAGACTAACCAAATAAACTTGGCTGTATTTGTGGGACTGAATCCCCAGGTAAGAGCAGTGCGTGAACGCAAGGAAGCAAAGGCAGCAGCACATATGCTCCATGCCTTCCTCACACCACAGAGCAAAACAGCACCAAGGAGCACGGAGACAGTCAGAAACCAGCCCTGTAGGAGGAGACCTCCAGGAGGGCGGGCAGGATGAGGGGAAATCTTGACTTGACTCCTGCCTGCCCCTAGTTACCTGGCACAAGAGATCCAGGCGGGTGGTCCGTCAGCCCCCCTTCTCTTCCTGAGCATCTCTGCAGTCCCAGCAGGCTGCCGGGGGATGAGTCCCTCTTTGGGGTGAGGGTAGCGATGCCCAGCCCCAGCCCTTGCAGCCCCGACACTGGCGGGCCATGCCGTACCCCGCACAGCACTGCAGGGAGCGGTGGGCTGCGGGAAGCGGTGGGCTGCGGGGAGCGATGGGCTGCGGGGAGCGGTGGGCTGCAGGCAGCAACGCGGGGCCGTCCCGCCGGCTGCCCCCGCCGGCGGTAAGGAGCTTACGGCCGTGGCTGTATTACGTGTGCGCGGTTGCCAGGGGAGCTCCGCTGCTGAACGGGGACCAAAGCGGTGGGGGCCCGACCTTTTCTTGTCTCTTTTTTACCCTTTTTTTTTTTTTTTTTTTTTTTTTGTACTCAGAGCATCAGTTATAACCCTCTTAGGGACAAGGCAGCCAGGTATGGGGCAGTGGGAAATCTGGAGTCTGTGTAATCTGTCAGATCTCGACTCTTCGTTTTGTCCCCTTGCTAGAGAGCTCACCCATTTTAAGTGGGGTTTTTATTCTTTTATTTTTTATTTTTTTCTTTTGAGTAAGTGCGTTGCCTATATACTGCTGGGCAAACTGGACAAGGCTGAAGCCTTTTACTGCTCCTTACCTTAAGGAAAGTGGAGGGCACATCTACACAGGCTTTCCCTTCAGCTGCTTGCTCACTTGCACTCTGAGGCTAGGTATGTAAGCTATATCAATGCATTGAATATGATCTAAACCGGTTAATAAGGCCGGCCTCTAAGAAAAGATTAAGTCCTGGCACATTACCTTAAATTGGCTACTTTGCTTCGGCTGTGGTCTGGCCAGCTCAGAGCCTGGGCACAGCCAACTTCGCTCTGTCCGTAAAGGTTGAGTAGACCTTGGCAACACCAGGACTGCAGGTGCCACATGTTAGGACACAGAGCAACTAACAGCCTTGCCCGCAGAAGGTTAATGCTTAAATAAGCAACGCAGAATTTGAGCAAAAGGGGGTATAACTAGCTCATGAGACAGAAGGGGAATGGAGGCCCTCACAGACACACTCTGACCTGTCCACAGCTGGGCCACAGTGAGAGGACATCTTCAGCTCCTGAGAGGCTCAGAGGGCATTGGATGCAATGCTGAACTTCCAGGGCTTATCTAAATAGACTCTGTGAACCTTTGGACATTCAGCTCATAATAAGGTTTGCTCATAATGAGAGACCAAAGGCATACTTGATGAAATGGAAGAGCAGTTAATTTAGAAATGATAAAAAGAAATAGTATTTCACCCTGGATAGTTGATTTGAGAAATTTATTCAATGACATCTTGCCAAATACTGTGACTGGACTTTTTTAAGAGTGCTGGATAGTTTTATGGCTGCTATTGATTAATATGGCTATACCAATGACATCCCATTCAGCTTACAGTCAAGATTCAGTCTTTAGTCTGGAGGGTAAGACAGCCAGAAAAGAAGCCCCAGGCAAACACCATGATGTAATTGAATGGATGAGTAATGGAGCAGTCTGACTTTCCTCTAACTGTTTTGGACTGGCAATATCAGGATATTAAGCCATCCTAGTGGGCTTGTCTGAGCTGGGACGGGGGAGGGGAGCTAGGCCTGGGCTGTCCAGATTGCCAGCATAGTATAACATGGCACCTGGTGGGCAGAATCTACCCAGAGTGACCAGTGGTTTAATCCATCCATGTAAGCTCATCAAACAAGGAAACACACACATACGGAGGTGAAAATGGAAATGCAACAAGCCTGGTGTGGAAACTGTTTATCCTGGCAGCTTGCTATCTGCCATTTCCCCTCTGTGGAAAAGTGCTGGCATCCATACGTGGTGCTCTGAGAAGCTGGTATGGCATACCATCATATACTAGCCTGCTTTGACCAGTGTTTGTGTATAAAATTCACAAATGATGCACCCTCTCCTTAACCAAACAACTTTTCGTGTTTTTCTCTGAATTGTATACATCAGACAATGGCCCTGGTGTGTTTGACTCTTTCATCTTTTTTATTAACTGCATGTGGTATGGAGTGAAACAATCCCGAGATCAAGCTTACAGAATCTAAGGTATCTTGTGTTTCCTCTGTTGCAAAATGCTTAGAACGAATGATTTCTGTAGACCCTTAAGTGGAAAGTGGAAATCACTTAGCTGTTTTCAGCCCTTGAGTCATCTTTAATTAGAGACCTTTTTATTGCAGCTTTCAGGAACTCCTTGGTGCTGGAGCACTTACACAGTTGCCCCTGGGCTAGGGCTCTGCAGCAGATCTGTTTCCACTGCTACAGAGAGATTAATGTCCAAGCCATGACTGGGATCTGTGTATATGATGATACTTACGTATATAGTTAATGTCATTATACATGTGAATCTTGGTACATTTGTTACCATTTACCAGGGTAACAAAATTGAGCTACGATAGCAACTCTAGATTCCTTATCGCAATTATTCTCAGTAGTCACCAGGGATCGTGGCTTCCAGAGAAGACCTAGAGAGTCAACAACAATTCTCCTAATTGCCACAGACCTTCTTTCTTGGCCATTTGCATGCCCTGCCTAGCAGGGACCAGAAGGACAGCAACACGCTCTCCTGTAAGAGAGGGCTCTTACAGCCCTCCACTAATTTACCACAGTATATCCTGCCTGCCTTTCCATCAGTGGGGACACTGAACTGGGTCTCTCCCTTTCACTCACTCACCAATTTCTGTAATCACTTCTCTATAACCATCATCTCTGAGCTATGTATCTTTCTGTCAAATAAGGCCAGTGTGTTCAGTAGTTATTATGATAAMAAGCGAGGGAACTGATAAATGATAGGGTTATGTAAACCACATTTCTGCATCTAACGAATTTGAACTTCCCACTGATGGCACGTTCCCAGGGCAGCTCTGAGGATTTTCACCAAGAACGATCCACTCATCAGTGAATCAGAGCACTGGGAAGCGATTGTAGGAGGTCATCTGCTCCATCTGCTGTGCAAGCCAAAATCAGTAATAACCCAGGGAACCTGTTCCAGTAAGACAGGAAAGTTTTGAAATCCTACTAAATAGTATCAACTAGGCAGAGAGTCATTAAGAAATGACACAGTCCAGCATGCTCCAACCTTACTTTGAGTAGGTTTTGCTGTGAATATGTGTATTTGTGGAAATGTGAGCATGCATGTGTGTGAGAGACGCAGAGATACTGTTCTAGATGCCAGTCCCACCATGGGGACATTGTGCTAGGGCTGTAGTGTCACCGTGTTCTCACAGTCCCTACTGCAAGCACTCAAGGAAAGGACTTGCACAGGATGATGCAGCACATAATATTAAAAACAGAATTTTATTGTACTGAGTCGTTGAAAACTAAATAAAAAAATTAAATGTGGGGAGAAGAAACAAACAGGCAGAAGACTGCAGGCTCGCTTGAGGCAGTGATGCATTTGTGGTAAGAATAAACAGGAGTAAATGAACACTTAAGCAACAAAGATCCTGATTTCCTGTCAGATCTGTTATAACAAACGGGACTCAGAAATATAGAAAATTTAATTATAAGACTTTGAACTGTTGCGGCATTTTCCATCATGAACAATAAAACTCCCCGTGAATCAGGTATCCCACCAGGACTGTGACAAATAGGTACACAAGTGGTGTCTCAATTTTGAAGAAAAGAAATACATAGGTAGGGAAATTAAGGTCTATGTTTTCCCAGAAGTTATTTGGTGCTTGCTCACTCCTTTTTGCCTCCACAAAATATATGGTAGGCAGGGCTGAAGTCTAAACAAGAGGCAGCCCTATGTGATTTGTCTGTAGGTCATAGAGGAATTTTGCAAATCAAGACTGTGCTAAAGACACATGAACAGCATTTCTTCTAAATGAGGAAAATGAGAGGAGGGCTTTGGAAAGTGATAGTGGCCTGAGTCATTAGGATCTTATAGGATCCCCTTTGCAAACCAGAAAGGAAGGGAAGGGCAGACCCCAGTTGTTAAATTATGGCTGCAGAGGAAGCTTAATGCAGCAGCAAATGGGGTTAGATATACTGATGTTCCCAAAAGCCAAATAAAAGGGGGCTACTCCCCGAGCAGCACAAATTTTATTTCTCCTGCACCTATGCGGAGATAGCAGCCTAGGGCATTTTGCAAAAACATGGTTTATTTCTCCAGATCCGAAAAGAAAACACATGCCCTTGACTTGCTCCTCACTCAAATTCCTTGCGCATAACTTGACACACCTGGCCTTTGTGGGGTCTAACACTTGGACTGGAGCTAAAGGAACTTGCCACCAGTAGCAAAAATCTGTTCAGGGCCCAGCAACGGGAGGATGGTGCACAGAACCAGATTGCATTCAGATAGGCTGCATGGGGGAAACGCAGCATGCTGATCTCCTCGCTCTCCAAGTCAGCAGTTATACTATGGCTCGGTGGAAGGCTGTCTAGTTCTTCAAGATGACTGGCCCACTGCAACTATTTTTGGGGATCCTGTGTCCTCTGCTTTAGGAATGTTCTTGAGTCTGCCCCATGCCAAGAAGCAGTTTTGCTCTGGATAGTAAGATGTTTGTAAGGCAGTAATTGCTTTTGCTTGCCTGGGGAATCCAGAGAGGCTATTGGGAAAGAACTTGTGAGAAAAGCACCACGGGGACCTCTCCTGCCACATCCTAGGTAAATGGTTCATTAAATGGCAGTGATTGGTTTCAACTGGTGCAGCTGCAGGAGGGCTCCTTGGGGAGCCACCTGCAGCCCTGCCAAGGGCCTGCATCCCAGGTGTGGGAGGGTCAGACCTGGCCTTTGTGCAATATCTGCATGGGCCTGCCCTTGAGAGACAGAAGACACCAGGCAACTTAGAACTGGTGGCAATAACACTTGGTCGCTCTCTAAACCTTGTGCCACCTGCACAAACCCTCTTCCATCCACCTAGGAACTCACCAGCCACCAGTCTCCAAGAGGAGGCTTCATGGTGAGTGCTTTTGCACCTTTACCATGTGCAATCCAGCCTCCTTATCTGAGGGGTTAAACGTGCAGGAGGGGGAGGCAATACTTGTCCCAGCAACAGTAAACTCAGAGCAGATTTTCTGTGGGAAGCCATCTGTCAGCTGGGGAGTGGTGCTGTGTCAATTGATCGGCTCCACCTCCAGCTCAGCTCTGCAAACTACAGATCCCTGACCTTGCAGGGTGACAGTGGGGGAGTACTAGTATCTCTGGAGGCATTGAGATCCTGTAATGGAGCCTCTACTCTTTCAGACTGGGTGAGGGACACCCTATAGCATCTTGCTGTCTCTTGCAGCAGTTAGCTATGGGGAGCCTGGCCTTACAGGTGAAAGGGCTGCAGGAGAAAGACAGGCTTTTTCCTGTAACCAGGGGATTGTATTTCACGTGGATGATGTGCGATGTAAGGGACTTCTTCTGCTTGAACTCAAACTATCCCTATCCCAAACTTAAATATGTCTCCCAGTGGCAATGTTGAACTATGTTTTGGCTGTTCCAAGGTGAAAAAGGGAGGTGGAGAGTGAAATTTCTGCAGGAGAGAAATAGGAGCTTGTAATGTTGTGTAAAAACCTTTAATGTCCAGAGGGGTAAAATATTCCTTTTTGGTTTTAGATTGTAATAAAGCAATAATGATTCTATGGGGTATATATGTGTAAAAATGGTAAAACCCCTCTAGATCTACCTCTAATTTAAAAGCTTTCACTCTAACACCACAGTGAGGTCAAATTCCTGCTCTGTCTGATAGCCCTGTGGTTCTCTGTCAGTTCAGCTCCTTCTCTTTCTCCCTTACTTACCATCAAGTGTGTTAAAAAATAAGTAGAGGAAGGAAATTCTGGCTCTCAGGCATTTTTCTTAGTTTGCTTTTTGTCCCCCAAAAGACACTCACTGAGATTCCCATCCAGCTCTATCAGCGATACTCCTGATTTATTATGAGAGGGACACTTTCTTCTACACTGTTGCCCGTCCTTCCTCCCTTGCCCCTCTCTTTTCTGAGTGCTGAGTTGGTTAGGGAATGAAGAACATTTGGCTAGCCCAAGTATTGGGATGATCAAGTGCCAAGAGACATCTTGGCAAGCCAAAAGCTGGACTGGCTTGCACCTCTTTAACGGTCTCATTTTGAATAGAAGTTGCCTTTTCTTGCTGCTTCTGTAATAAAAATGCAAGCAGTTGCTCAAGAGCAATTATTACATGCACAGCCAAGTGGTCTGTGCTGTTTGATTTAAGGAGGGGTGCTTCTATTTCTCGGTGGAGAGGAATCGTTTAGCTGGGTTGCGATAAAGCTATCTATTTGGTGTATTGATTTTTGATGTTCTGATACACTCTGGTTAGTGAGGAGCCCTGAATTTCCTCCCCGAGTCTTTGGGGCTGAATTCTCTTCAACAGTTGGGCTGTGCACTCGTGTGGAACGAACTGTCAGTGGGCACTTTAGCTGGAGCATCTGACCCTGTTTAAAATCACGGGGGGAGCAGTACCTCCCGCACCTCGCTATCATGCCTACTAACTCCTGCGTGCGTGTGTGTGTGTGTGTATGCAGCCTTGAAATACTAGTGAATTTACCATTTCCCATCCCCTATTTGTCACTGAGGAAAGCACCCAGTATTTTTTCAGACAAGACTTCAAGACGCTGTGTGTCAAATGTTCCCATAATTTAACAGCCAGGTCCTTCAGGTCTTAGACTCTCTGCTAAAAACTGTGGAAATTCACAGTCAATTCAAAGGTTCTTATGCATAAGTATAGAAAGCTTTTGTTGAATTTAATATAAAAATAAATACTAGTCATCAGTGTAGCTGTCTTGCCTTACAGTAAGGCTGAGTCTTCACACTCTAGCATTCAGTTTGCTACAAGTGGCTTTCAAAGGCACAGTGCAATGAAGGGTGTTGGAGATGCTTGTTCAGGCTTTCGTCAAACTCTGACAGATGCTGTGACAATAGTTTTATCTTTCCTCTGGCTTTCCTGATTTTCTCCATAAGCCTCGAAGATAAAAAGTGTCTTTTCATTGGAAGAGTAAGTTATTTTCCTGATCACAGTTCTGGGAGAAGGGGGTGAATTCCAGTGATAGAAAGTACGGGCTGTTTGCCACAGACTGGGAGGCTCAGTTGCTGCTCCTGCGTTTTTTAACTTGTCTCCAATTTGTTGCTGCCTTCTTTTCCTTTTCCTTTTTGTGTACATTTATTTTTCCAGTGAGCAAAGAGCAGCCCTAAGAGTACTTTCACAAGTGGGTGGTGAGCTGTGTGGAGGAAGTGAACAGATTTTAATTACCAAACCTCATAGGAGAGGCATGGGGATCTGGGAGCAAGGACTCTTTCATATAGGACGTGAGCCATAGGGAGTTCAGAAAAGAGAAACAAAGAGCTTAAGGCTGGATGCAGGATCAGAGCTTTTTTTCTGGAGTTGCTGAGCTGCGGCATATTTTGCCAATAGAGAAAATGGCTATAGGTAATCAAAACCATGACTAAAGAAGGGATGGATGGATGGATGGATGGATGGATGGATGGATGATTAACTGGCATCCCTGCTGAAAAACAGCTTTACCTGCCAGGCTGTAGGAAAGCGAATTTGGTAGAGAGTTGTTCTAAATGTGAATATCTCGAGGGAATGTCTTGAGGCATTTGCACAATGAGTTTCCCCAGGTCTACAACTCCTGATTACCTTCTTTTGGATCTCTGGTTCAGCTTTTCTGGCTTATTGAAAGAAGGTGGGGCTGCTATCTCATTCCTAAAAGTGGTGATTGGATTTGGAGAACTGTTTTATTATAATGGGAATCTCTATAGAGAGATATAATTTAATTCTGCCTTTTTTTTTTGTTTGTGATCTAATCCTACTCTACAGAAGTCAGTGGGAGTTTGCAGTTGATTTTAAAAGATAGAAGATCAATCCATAAGAGAGCATATTGGCAAWTTCTTTTTTCTATTCCTTTCCATCATGAATTGGGCAAAAGCAGGGATTTGGATTTTACTGGATCTGTCACAAATTGAAAGCTGGTATCTTGTGAAATCCCAGGACAAAAAAGGCTTACACTATGCCATTGGAGAGCTGAGATCTATACAAAACTCCCTTGGAGTCTTGGAGGTTATAAAATGGTACAAGTTCTGATTCTTGCAAAGATGGTGTGGTAGAAGGATATGAAAGCAATACCAAGAGAAACATTGAGCTGACATTTCTCTAAAACATGGTATAAACAAAACCCATGATAGTTTAGAATTTTATTTTTTCCATTTTAGTATGGTTTATGTTGTTCTGAGACAGAGCCTTCACAGTTGTAGCACTCTGTGCTACTGCTTGCTTTGAGAGGAGCTTGCAGTGGAGGTTCTCAGAGCTATTTGTGTCAAATGATTTTGCCTACTCTAGTTGTACTTCAGTCTGGATACTCAAACTAGAGTGACTGTCCCAGACTAAATCAGTATCAAAGCTGGTGTGTGTCCTATTTATACTACCTATAAAGTTATGATAATCCCAGGATTAAAACTCTGAATTTCCGCAGCCATGGAATATTTTGTACATATTCTCTTTTTCTGTCCTCATTTGTGTACCACTTGTTCCTTGTCTGTTAGAATCATGCCTAACATTTGAAACCTTTCAGTAATTTTGGCAACCTGCCTTTAAAAATAAAGTAAGGACAGCTGGTTATAAAAAGGCTTTTACTTCCTTCCTACTTGCTTCACTTAAATTTTAAATTTTTAAAAGTTAGAAATCCTTAAGCTCTGGCCAAGACATGAAGTGTAAGATTCTAACTGCATGCCTCCATCTCCATGCTCAATGGGTTGACTAGTAATGCTGTTTATTTCCTTTAACCTATTCTTGTTTTCTTTTTCTTTCTCTTCCTCTCTTTGACTTCCTGTTCTAGGATGAGTCATCCATGTTCTTCCAGTTTGGCCCATCGATAGAACAGCAAGCCTCTGTCATGCTCAACATCATGGAAGAATATGACTGGTACATCTTCTCCATTGTCACTACTTACTTCCCTGGTTACCAGGACTTTGTGAACAAGATCCGCAGTACCATTGAGCACAGCTTCGTGGGTTGGGAACTGGAGGAGGTTCTCCTGTTGGACATGTCCCTGGACGATGGGGACTCAAAGATCCAGAACCAGCTCAAGAAGCTCCAAAGCCCTGTTATCCTCCTCTACTGCACAAAGGAAGAGGCCACCTACATTTTTGAGGTGGCCAACTCTGTGGGTCTGACAGGCTATGGTTACACATGGATTGTGCCCAGCCTGGTGGCAGGGGATACAGACACAGTGCCATCCGAGTTCCCCACCGGGCTCATCTCTGTCTCATACGATGAATGGGACTACGGTCTTCCTGCCAGAGTGAGGGATGGAATAGCCATAATCACCACGGCTGCTTCTGATATGCTGTCTGAACACAGCTTCATCCCTGAGCCCAAGAGCAGCTGTTACAACACCCAGGAGAAAAGGATTTACCAGTCCAACATGCTCAACAGGTAAGGGAAAGGGCTGGGCCAGCCTTACAAAGGGGGGGTCAGAGAGGACCTCTGAGACCAGAATAATTCTGCTAGGGCACGTGGTGCTTCGGGGCAGGAGAGAGCATTGGCCAGGACCTGGGCAAGGGGAGGCGTGCTGATAGTGGGAATCGTGTTGCCGTGTGTCATGAGTTTCAGTATTGTCATGTCCTTAGAAAACCTCCATACAACACAGTGGGCAAGCCAGCATGAGAAAAAGGAATAATGAAGGCATAGTGCAGAACTTTGAGTGTGCTCCTTGATGCACAAAATTTTGCTTTTATAACAGAGCTGAACTTCTTGGAGTGTCTTTGCATGAATGGGTCTGTAACTCTCAGGTGGGTCCTTGCTGCAAGCAGTGGGGATGTTTGTATTGAAATCTAGAAGGCGCCAGGTTCTGTTCTAGGAGCCAGCAGTAGGTGAACGGGTGTCCTTTATAGGTGATGGTTGTGTAACCCACCTGGAATAGTTTCATGGCACCTGTTGTCTGAGGACCAAGTGTCCTTCTGCTGTCCTTTAGCCCTGAATTACAGAAGAGAAGGAAGTGCAGAGAGATCTGGAGAACTAGAGCTGCAAAAAGAGTTAGGGTCAACAACTCTTCTCAGCCCCTGCTTTATACTGGAAGCCTTTAAAGCCCTTGGATGTCTTAAGGATCCAGTTTACCTCAAAGAGGAGGACTTGTGCTATCACCCTGCTCATTGGCACCTTGTTGGCCATTGTCTGCCGGGTGTTTTGGGTCCCATTCTCTCTTGTGCACATTATGCAAAGAGCCTAGGCACCTCCATCAGAATGGCAAGTTTTTTTAGGTGGAAAAGGGCATTTAAAAATAGGGAAAACCTATTTGAATAAACATCTTTTGATCCAGATTCAGATTTTCTTAAGAAACAGTGCTAAGATGCCTATTTAAGGTAATAGAGGAAGCCTGTGGTGGAACAACCTCTAGAACAGCATTCTGATTACTAGCTCTTCCTTTTTGTCCTAGCTGGAGTTTTAGTGTGTCGCTAAGCAACACAGATAATTAGACATGGGAAGAGCTGGGGAGGTGGTATCTGCAATTAGCCAGATGCCCCCTGACCTGCTCAGCTGTCATTGTCCAATGTTTTACTTGTAAAATCCTTGGGTAGGTTGGTCCCTTTGTGATAGGACAAGGGGAATCCAGGCAGCAGCCATCAGGAGAGGTGGCCACACAGAGCTCAGCATCTTTGTTCATTTGTCATGATGAACCATGGAGCAGTGTAAATGTGATGGATTGGTTTGTGAGCTGTGACCCCTCACTGTCAACTGCACTAGGCAGATAGAAGGACTGGTGGAAAAGAAAGCAGATTTTGCTTTGTCTGAAGGTTGGGGACTGAAAGAAAAGTCTGTTCTTTGACTCATTATATTATCCATAATGCTATCTACTATTTGTTCTTTGCCTCTACGATCCATTGGCATATTACCAGGTCTTATTGCCTTTACTTCCTCTTCCCCATACTGGCTTTTTGCTGTCTGCAAGCCTCGGAACCACTAAAGGTGCCCTAAGCTTTTATCAGTTTCCTTCCCAGCTAGGCTTAGGGGTAAGGGGTGTTTTCTGCTGCTCTTTTGAGTCATCCCTGGAACGATTAAGCAGGGAAAGGATATTTAATATATACAAAGTTATCAGAAGTAGCACCAAGGCAGGCTGTTGTTCTACCTTTCCAAATGAATAGGGGTTTTTGGGGGGAGCTGTATTGTGTCTTTTCAGCAGTTATGTAGAAAACAAAATGTTGTCCCCTGCAGTGTTCTGCAGAGACCTTCTGCTAATTAGTTCCATTGACACTGTATTAGCTTGTGCATAACATCAGACCTATATAGCTACGCTGCTTCAAGGACCCAATGTAATCTCTCTGCATAGCACTTTGCATTGTATAGAAGTCACCAGCTCAGAGACTCTTGAGTCTGTAGATATGACAGTACTATTGTGCAGTGTAGATATGCCCTGAAGCCTGGGCACCCCACACGAAAGCAGTTCTTGTCACTTTTGAAGATATTAGCTTTCTTCTCACCTTCATGGCCCAAATCATGCTGTTCCTTCTCCCTTGTCTGCTTTGGGTACAGCATTCACAGGAATGACTGCAGGTACATGTAGGTATGCCCAGCTTAGTTTGGGTACTGACATCAGTCTCGCTGAGAAGCAGTCAATTAGTCCATGCCAAGCTCCATTCTGCCACTGCCTAGATTGCTGCAGGCACCTGAGCTAGCTCAGAAATAATTACACTGTGTTGCAGTTGCTTCTGTGACCACAGTGCAAATATTCGATTTGCCTCACGCAGCGCTGGCCTGTGCTCTGCCAGTCTGGGGTTCTGACCCTGCCAATGTTTCCGTCCTGTCTGTACTACTTTGTGAGATGGTTAAAAAGTGTGACTTCAGTGAGTTGGGTGCTTGGTTTTCTGTTTGAGTTAAATTACATTTGGGCACCTTTTGATGTATAGAAGCTAGTGGTGTCCGAAATAAGCCATTGCTTTTACAAATCCAAAGGTTCAATAGAAATGTGATCGCTTCAAGCTCAGCCTCACAGCCTGGAGTCTGGGCAGGAGAAAGGGCAGAGGAGAGGGAGAAGAAGTGGAAAGAAGCAGACGTGAAGATATGAGTTCACCTCGCTGAACCAAAACCCGCAGAGATTAATGGCTGTAATCTGTGTTCATACCTTCAAGTCCCGTTGAACTCGCTGGAATTTACTATGTGCTAAGCTTTAAACCTCTCCTGATATACTTTGTCTATCTGAGGTCTTTAAATCTCTCCTGAAATGCCTTGTCTATCTGCGGTATTACAGATTCTGCAGACCTGGCTGCTTCATACCTTCCTTAACCCCTTCCACCTACCAGGATCCCACAGCACTTGTGCACTGTGCTCAGCAGGCAGCAGCAACACCTGCAATTCTGGGACATGGTCAGGCTCTCTTTGGACTGGATTGAAGGTTCTGGAAAACTAATTTTAGTCCTGCCCTGGACCCGGCAATACTATATTCAGCCATCTGCAACTTACAGTTCTCCCTCCACATACCTACACAAAATAGAGAAATGTATGTACGTGGGCTTGATGTCTAGGGAGACTGCAAAGTCTATGTGACCTCAGATTATACATCACCATGTAGCTGGTGTTTCAGAAACTCTTGAAGCTAATCCAAAGTGGTCCAATTTGCTTCAAATCCATAGCTGGGAGGCAGTGCGATAAAGGAATTTTCCCATTTTATTCTTTGGAGAGTGACACATCCAACTGAAAAAATGTGTAATTTAGTTCAGCTGGGGCACATTATACACTAAGACTGTGAATTAGTCATTTCCCAAGATCTGCCTTTGAACTCTGACCATTTCTTACTTTTTTCTTTCTGAAAGTGCAGTAGTTCTGAATGCAGCTAAAATCAAATGGTCTTGCTCTATGTGGTCTCAGTTGGTGGTTGATCTGGGTGTATAATGGAGTCAGAAGGAAATGAACTGAATGTTGCTCAGATTTAGAAAGAAAGCTCAGTTTCTCCATGTCTTTCCTCCTTCTTACGTTGACACTCCTGTTCGTTTTTGCAAGTGCTTGTGCAAACAAAGTTTTGTTTGCAGTATGGCTGCAAGCACAGAAAGAAACAAGACAGACTGTTATCTAAATGCCATTTCTTGCCAATGTAGGTGTTTGGTCTGCATCTTCTTGTATTAATAATAGTCTCATAGCAACTGTTTCTTGGCTGTCTTGAAACAGATTCTCCTTTGTATTAGGCTGGAACTGCAGAATTATGATCACGACCATTGAACATTGCAGATTTTGTCCTAGAAATGAGCCCTCTGGTGAGATAACTCCTAACTAGTAGGAAAATGACACTTTAAGAAAGATTTGTTCTACAAGAATTGTTAGTTTTCTTTTTGAATGATTCTTGAGGAAGTTTTCCTCTAGTGAGGGATTTATCTCAATTTATGCTGATAATAGGCTTAGGTGATCATTTGGAGTCCAAATATCCAAGTGCTGTTTTCCAGTTCAATTACACTCTTTAATTCTTTGTTTTGTTTGTAATAATTACCTGTTCATTTATTCCTTCATTGTCCCAGAAAGAAATCTAGTTGAACTATTCCAGTCTACCAAGTTTATAGTTATCTCAATGGCCAGTTTTCTCCTGGGCATCCAGCAAACCACTGTGCTCTCTACTCCCTTCTACTGGATGAGAATATTACAGAGGTTGGGAAGGAGTTTCTAACAGGGTTTTCCTCTGGAGAGATGCTCAGATGTGGAGTTCTTCCCTCTTGGCCCTTCCAAGGAGAGCTGCTAACCTTCTAGGCATTCTGCAAAACTCATCTATTCTCCCTTCACCATGGCTGCTGAGGAGTGAGTGGGCAGAGGTGGATGTGTTTATAGGCAGACTTCTGCTTATTTTGTTATTTTAATTGATGGGACAGATTTCCTTGAGCTTGGGATTGGTGCTTCTCATTACATTTTAGAAAGAAATAACTAAATGACAGGAGGATTCTTGGGAGTGGAATTCAGGGATGAGTCATGAGAAAAGAATATGATTTCTGGCACATATTTGGGGAATAGAAGCTCAGCCGTTCTGTATGGGTATTCACAGTCATCGGGCTACAGAAGCTGTGTTTTTATTATAGCCTTCAATGAGACCTGGGTTCTTCCTACTGGTTGTCATGGCTGCTTGTGAATGCTGGGCCATAACTGCTAGTTTGTTGTTGTAGGGTTACTAATGAGTTCTCCACTGATTGGCTTTAATAGTCTCTCATTTAACACCAGGCTGCACACACCAGATTTCATTTTAATAAAAAGCACAGTGGAGCATTTGCTTTGGAATGAAAATACAAATGTGGAATTATACTGCCTTTGCAAAGAAATACATTAAGAGGGGAAAAAAGGTAGGTTCAATTCTGCACCTCAGATTCCTCAAATATGAAAACAGCTGGCAAGCTAGCTCAGTGCATTGTTTGGACATGATACTTCGACTTTGGGGGAAATACTAACTTTCATCTGGAGCTTTCCATGCCAATCAGTTAAGACATGCAAAAGAGCCCTTGATGAATGGTTGTAAACTATTTTCTCTGGAACACCCAGGGCAAGCTCTGTTCTCACATGGCCACATTCCCCTAGTGGAAACTAGGAATAGCTGGGGCTTAGACAGCTGAACAGTGAGTCAGTGAGCAGAGAAAGTACTTGCAACAGGATTGTACAAATATATTGCTTCCCTGGAGACTCAAGACCATAGGGGCTATATGTATCCTTGGAAAGGGGCAGTACCCCTTCAGGGTTTTTTGCCACCCTGATACCTGGGAAGCAGCATCATGCCCATAGCACCCTGGACCTGCTTTCCCCAGGTCAGTGCCAAGGACAGTGCCCAGGCAGCACTTTCCCTTGTTTCCTGGGCCTCCCTCAACCCGCCCTCCTGCCCTTTCCTTTCCAGTCAAAGCAGCTATTGCCTGCCACGTTGGACACAAGGATCATCATATGTCATTTACAGGTACTGCCATGGAGCCACTCTGTGTTGTCTCCCAGCTGAGTGAGCCACACACCTTCACACAGCGCAGCAAGGGAGTTGAGAGCAGAAACAGAGAAAGGACCATTTGTGTCACCCTTTCTCCATTTGTAGGACTGTCGAGTTAAGCTCCTGCTAAGAGACAGGAGCACTGGCCAGCACTGAGGTCTCACTGGCTTCGGTGGGGCGGCATCTACCTGCTTGGTAGCTGGCTGGGAAGCCCTGCTCCAGCCCTTAAACCCAGCGCTGATCCAGCAGTGGGAGGCGTGGTGCTGGGACTGGCTTCTTAACTCTGAGGAGGAGGGGAGAGAAGGTAGAAATGGCATGTTCTCACGGGTGCAGAAATTGCCCTTTTCAGAAACTTGGAGGGTGAGGGAGCATATGTAACTTTTGACCTTTTGGAGCCTTTAAGCTGGTGTCTTGTTAGCAGCTCGTTATGTTCCTGCTGGTTGGCGTGTCCGGCTGCCGTCAGGCTGGTGCTAGCTGGCAGCACGTGGCATGAGTGCTGCTGACAGATTAGAGATCCCTGCTGCTGAGATCTGCTTGTTCCTGTCACCGCTCCAGCAGCATCTGGAGGCCAGGGCTGGCCCGCGCCTCCCGCCTCGTCGGGGTCTCTCTGCCACCCCACATCCTGTGTTGTACATCACCTCACTCTCTGCTGCTTGCGTACTGCCATCGCCTTCTTTTTTTTCCCTCCCCGCCTTGCATTTCCTGTTGTGTTTCATTTGCCCTGCGTGCCTTGCTCCCTGTCGTGGTGGTTCAGTGCTAGTGAAAGGCACTGGGTTCGTTACCCTGGGGCTACTGGTTAGTCACACCACCTGCCTGGGAGGTAAGCAGTGGGTGGGGGGAGCATTTATCCATGTGCCATCACATCTCGGGGCAGTGTTGTCTTCCTCTCACTCCTTTTTTTCTGTCCCCTGCAGGGACATGCTGAGGCCAGCTTTGTAACGTCCTCTTCACCCAAACCTCCCCTGTACAGGTGGGCTGCTAAGGGTGCTGGATGCAGAAGAGCACGGTCTGTGCCTGGCTGTCCTCCTTGCTTTGCTCAGCCCTTGAACAGTGCTGCTTGAGCAGTGGGAGGCATGGCTGTCTTGCAGGGGAAGGTCTAACGTCGAACCAATTGGGCACACCGGTAGGGTACTGCAGACCCCTGGCTTCTCAAAGGGAGTATATGATGGGGAGACAGCAAAAATGTTTGTTCCTCAGCAGGTGCCACAGGATGCCTTGGTCCTGCAGAGCAGGGCTTTGTCTGAGGGGGAGAAGAGGCCCTTGTTCTGTGTGGACAGCTGGATTTCTCATCCTTTTTGAAATTTAAATAGGATGGGAGGGTTCAAGTGAAGTGATGGGTTTTTGGCAACGGTTATCTTTTGATTAGAGGACAGACCCTTTCATAAAGGCCTCCAAAATCCACCAGCTGGGAATGAATTTTGGTATGCGCCATCAGTTTCCAGATGGGAAAATGTCCATGTTCTGCTTCCAGCCCTCTGAGACATCTCCTGCTCCGCAGCCAAGTCCAATTAGTGCTAATACCGTGGCAACTTCACTTGCTGGTGACAATATGCTTTAACTTGTGCATTCAGGCTCTCTCCGCTCTTCATGAGAAGTGAATCAAAATCCTTCCTCTGTGGTAGAGCTGAAGGAAGCAATGCGAAACCGCAAACCCAGCTCTGGCTATGGTTTAGCGTCAGCTACAGCAGCATCTTCCCCCAGTCACAAAATGCAGTTGGGATCCTGGGGGTTTTAAAGTGCCCCAGGGAATTTGAAAACCTGCTTTAGCAGATCAGCAGAGGGAAGGTGAGAAATAACATCTTTCCTTCAGGGACTGGCTTGATGGGGCTGTGGATATTTTCTGACTTGCACACCTGCAAATCGATGGCTAGCCATATGTGGTTTGATCACTAGAGCCTGTAAGGAACACGTGCTTTTTTTCTTTTTTTTTTTTTTCTTTCTGATAGAAACGTGTTTTTTTTTTTCTTTTTTCTCCGCTCAGACTTAATGTTCTTACTATCTTTCAAGTTTTTAAAAATAGGAACTGCCGCGTTGCTATGGCTCCCTGTGCAAGCTCTGGAGCAGCTTTCTTTTCTCTTCTCTTCTCTTTGATGCAATTTGGGTTTGCGGTTTGACAAGACACCGGCCCAGCTCGCCGCCTAGTGGCTCCCTCCCCGGGGAGGGGGGACCGCGGCAGCGTTAACCGTTGACAGAAACTCATGAATAAAAGGGGAAAAAAAAATATCAAATGGCCTTTCTTGGGAGCGAGTCGAGGCATTAACCCTGGCGCATCTGGGATGAGATTTATTTGTTACATTCTGCAGTCTTAATGCCATTCCTGCAGTTTAACTTTCGATGGGATATTCTTTTCCCATTTCTGTCCTACACCTTTGTGTGACGGAGCTGAGCCCTGTCAAACAGCTGGTCTGTTCCCCTCCAGAGGCACCTGCCGTTCAGTGATCTTTGCCGTATATGCTTCATCTATGAAATCGTTGTGCACGTTTCAGCTCGCGGTTAAGTGCTTTGCTGAATTGAGGCTCAGAGCACTCCTGAATAGTGCTCATGAAATTCCTCTCAAAATCATTGCTTTAAGGGTGTACTCGAGTTTTGCATCTAAATTTTGGGAAAACGTGGATCTGCATATCTATGGGGCAGCTGAATACTTATCTTGAAGGGACCAAACCAAACTATGGCTTTGAACACCTGTTACCTGTGCAGAATCCAGACCTCCCTCTGCAGCTCACAGACCTCTCCACTGGCCTGTTTTCAAGTAGCTATAATTTTTAAAATACATTTTGTTTCATCTTGCAAATTTTATTTTCATTCTCAGTCCAAAGGTGAACATTTTGGAAAAATCTGAGCAAAAAAACCTGTTCATCCAATTTTGAGTTACGAGAGTGTGAAATGAATGCGTTTGTTCTGCTTTCAAATAATTATTCAGCAGTGGGGTTTCTGCTGGTGTGGACAAATAACTTAAAGCTAGCTTCACTTCAAACTTCAAAAGTCAGTTTGCAATGTTAGAAAAGGGATTCCTGCTTTGTTAAGGTTAGAAAATTTGATTTTGAATTAAATATGAACATTTGAAGGTGGTGTATGTTACCTTAGTGTCATTTTTTTGTATTGTACATTCACTGTGCACTATATTTCCTGAAGTATTTGAATGAAAGATACTCTAGAAATGTGGTATTTAAAGTGCTTAAATGTGAGTGAAATAGTAACAAAGAAAATAGAAATGGCAGAGACCTGTCAGCTTGTCCAGTCCACTACCTGCTCTATCATTCCCGCAGCGTATTCTCTCCTGATTTAAGTAATAAAAACGTCCCTACTCAAGCCTGCAAGCACCTTAATATAAAATGAATATTAAAATCTAACCATAGTGCCCTTGAAATGATCAATCAGACTGAATGCTGCCAGCCGTCTTCCCACAAAGAAAGCTCTTTTCTACCCCTGTGGAGAGATTTCTGAGCTTGCTATATCACACTGAACAGGTCTCCACACCTGTCTTGTTTGAGTAAAGATTGTAAGGTGATTAGAGGTCCCCTCTGCAGTAACGCACCATGAGAAATGCTTGAAAAACAGATTTTGTGTACTTAGGGTTGGTCTTTGTTGAGGCTCTGGCGAGATGGCAGGTAATCAGATGAAGAGTTCACCCACTGATGGTGTGGCCAGGATGGAAGAGAAGTGCCACACGACTGAAAACCTGTGAATGTCTGTGGCCTGGCAGTGGTTAAAAACGCACAAATGCTGACTCGATGCTGACTTTTTTTCTGGTTTTTGAAACTGAATTAGAATGAGATGGAAATGAGTTTTTAGTGTCTTGCCCGGTGTTCTTCCCTGTATTATTAGTGTCACAAATGAAATCGTTTTTCAGCAAGATGGCTACCTCCAGTAGCAGTGTCAGCATCTTACATTTATTTATGACAGGCTGTAGTATCTTTTATCTGCAATTCCAAAGCACTTTACAAAGTAGAAAGGGATGGCTTAATTCACCACTAAAATTCAGCCATCTATGGGGTGAAATAGAGCAACTGTTTAACAGCACATAGTATGAAGCGGAGATGAATACTGCACCTCACTGGAGCTGCACCAGGAATTTCAGCTGGCAGAGGTGGATTTTCGCCAAGACACTGGGGCTGTTTAATAAGTGCAAGAGATTAGCAGCAGTGCCGCACATGCCTCTTGTGTGCTTGTGTGAAGCAGGCAGCCAGCAGTTGCAGAAGTGGTTTCAGGAAGGAGGTTGGCAGCTTTTCTAGCGTGCAGACTTCACCAGCTGATGATATCTGCTTTCAGAGACCTCCTTCATCACAAGACCATGACATGTTTTGGGGAGATGTACCTTGATTCTATGCTGATTATCTGCTTATTTCCCCTGGAAACTCAGCCCTGGGCAGAGGGAGATGTCCAACAAGGCCACTGTGTACCTGCCGCAGGGTATAGACAAGTGATAACCAGAACTGGATGGGGAGGAAAAGGGTCGATTGTAATGAAGCTCTGGGAGGATGCAGCTGCATAGGTAATAGGTGCCATAAATAAAAGATGGTCACCCCAAAGGGATGTTTTTCATCGTTTTCTTCCCTGTTAAAATAATGTGGTGCTGGCAGATTAATCCCTGTGAGTGACATGAGGTACCTCAAACACAGACTGCCGCAAGAAATGCTTTCCACCCTCTTCTCAAAGATGCTGACGCTGCCCTTCTGCATCTCAGTGGTGACGTGTGACATGGTGAGAGCTTAGAAGAGCTGGTGCTTAAGCCATGACGAAATGCTCTCCAGCATCACCAAGGGACTGTGAAGACTTTGAGGTGCAAAGTACAGACGCTTACAGCCTCTGAATAAATCTGAACATCTAGCAACTGCTCTTCAGTATGCCTAGTTTGTATTCATGTCAAATAGCTGTTCTGGTGGGGAGCATGGGATGCTGGGCTTTCCAGCATTTTATTTGTCCAGAGCCAGGAGGTGCAGCAGGACCGATCTTTTGGGGTTCTGGAGGYTCTGCTGCCCTCATCTCCGTTTCCTTTTCCTTCTCTTTCCTTGCAGGCATGTATTTGAGATACTGGGGCGCTCTACTTGCAGATCTGTTTTGGTTTTAATGTAGCTGTAAGGAGGACGAGGTCTTGCTTTTTGTCAATGTGAGACTACTGGTCAGATGAAACAAGTACCTTGAAGATGGTGCCAAGTCACAGTTTTTCTGCTGGCAGTGGAAAAATGGTAGTTCTGAGAAAGGCCCCAGTTTGCCTGACTAGAGTGAGAAGTTTACTTAATTTACTGATTCGTATTTTTTTCTCCAAGCAATTTTCCATGGAAAGCTCAAGTTTGAATTGATGAAGGCATGAGCTTAGCAATACTGTGAAATTGATTTGGGATAGTTCATTATAGTTCCATGAAATTGCTTTACAGAAAGTTTGGCAGAACGAGGGAGCCAAATGAGAAGAGCATGGCACTCCCAACAGTGGGTGACACTGGAAGTACTATGTAAGCCAGTATGGAAGGTATGTAGTCATTCAGGGGTAGGATTAGCCACAGGTGAGGGGAGAGCTGCTCAGGTGAGAGGCATCCACCACCTTCCGTTGAGGATCAGGCTGGTTTGCTCTGTTGCTGGTTGCCTCCCTTTTTGCTACCCACTTCTGGATCCTCACAAAGCCCGGAGAAGGGATCCTATGTCTTGGTGCTCAGCTGCCGGCAGCTCTGAAACATTTGTTGTAGCCATCAGTTGGCAGCATGGTAGCAGGTCCCCAGAGAAGGACACTGACAGAAAGGCAGTGAAGGAGTGTGGGGAAGCAGTGCAGAAGGAAGAGCACTTGGGGAAATAGAAAGCACTACTGGGATTGGTTTTACGGTACTCACTGTGAAGGGTATGCAGGCTACTGCRGAGCTCGGCACACAGCCGGTTAACCAAGTGGGAGGGCTGTGGGTGGCACTGACCTTTATTCCTCCGTGTGGTTCATAGCTTACCTTTTCAGTTGCTGCAGGTCAGAGCAGCAGCACTGAAAGCCGGAGAGCTGCACGGATGCTATGACCTTGGGTGTGGCCACTCTGCTGAAGCCGGGCAGCGGGGACTCCTATGCCAGTGAATTCCCGCAGCTGCCTTTTTTCACCTGAGAAGTCAAGGGAAAGCAGCCATATACATTTGTCACATTTGTGACAGAGGCTCATGCTGGAAGTTTTTTTAAGCCTCAGAAAAGAAAGCTGTGTGGTAGCACCTAGCGGTYTCATTTGGAGATGGCTTAGTGAGAAACGGTCCTCGGCCCTTCTCCCCTCACCATTATAGAAGAAAGGAGATATGGGGCTGGTCAAGGAGACAAACGCTGTTGTGCCTGTGGCTATTTACTTAATCGTTACACCTCCAGGAGGGTGCTGCAGAGGACCACGAGCCCTCAGGACTCAGGGTGTTGAGGGTGCTCTCGGTATAGCAGTGCTCTGGTGAGGTGCCAAGGAGCCAGTTTGGTACCACCAGGAAGCTGTGGAACAAGTTCTTCTGTGGTGGCACATGCTGATGGGACTGTGAAAGATGGCGATAAACTGAGGGAGGTCTCTTTTACAGGAATGGCTCTCTGGTAAGAGCTCACACCTTTACTGATGTAGACCTATGCCAAAAAGCTTGTTTTCCTAGTCAAGTGCTTACGTCTCTTGGTTTTGCAATGTCTGCTGTGTATTTCACCACTAAAGATGCTGTTTCTTTATGTTCCTTCTTCAGGCCAGGAATCCTTTTTTTGCCCTCTTGTCTTGTTAGCAGGCATGGGAGTGGTGGGCTTGTTCTGGCCAGTGGGTGAAAGAGCAAATTTAGAACATATTCTTGCACAGTATTCAGAATATGTTCTTCTGCAGCGCATCTAACCAAGGATGTAAATGGTGGGTAGTCAAATAGAGGAACAGATGATTGAACAAGTACTCAGATGTTTGAACTAACAATTTTTTTACTTCCTCCTCAACCCATTGATCCTAATGGGTTTCCCACTGTTTGCCTGAGAGAATGCTGAGAGGGGTTGGGAGTGGGACTCTTGTAAGCTTGCCATATCAACAGTAGTCTTTGCTAATTGACATTTTATCCTTTTTCAACATAATTTTGGGGCAGGCTTTCAGGAGTACATTGTGGAAGGAGAGAACAGGAGGGTTGCAGGGGAGGTAATAACCCATGGGGAAAGCCCTAAGATTGCACTGACGTATCCATGCCTCCGTGCTCATGGTGATTTGCAAACAGCCAGGGATGAACCCACTGCTCTTGTTACCAATCATGTTCCCTTTGTGTGTCTCTGTGTCCTTCGCTTGCTCCCATCCTCCATCTTTCTCATCCTTCCCTCAATAGGTGATTCTTTTCTATAGAAATATTAAATCTTGGTTTAAAACAGAAGAACCACCCCCTTTCTTTCCTCTCTTTCATCTTTTCTTCCCATGGAATTGTTTGAAGTAGCASAAGTTCCTGCGAAAGGCGCTTTTTCTCCCTTTGTGCTTTGGCTCTGTGTCCCTTCTTCATTACATCTTCCCTTTGTTATTTTTTTCTGCCTGCCTCATCTCTCTGTTTTCTCCCCATCTCTCAACCCTTCTTCAAGGCTTTTTCTTCATTAATATGTTAATTTCTAGCCCAGGAATGCTTCTTGCGGCTCACTATTCACCAGGGAGAGGCAGAGGAGAAAACCAGGAGAGAGGGAGGAAGGGAGAGAGGGAATAAGAAAAAGGAGGAGGACAGTAATTTACAACAAGACAGGACAAGGGATGTCAGCGAAGGAGGAATCTTGCACTGACTGGTGTCATGATGCCAGGGAGAAGAGGATTATCCACATTTTGGACTGGGTTGGTCTTTTTGTATTGTTTTGATCTCTTCAACTTCTGAAACATGTTCTTATTAGAAAAAAAAAGTTCAAAATGAAAAAAGTCCTAAACTTTTTTTTTTTTTAAAGTAGTTCCTTTTTGGCAATTTCCAAATTATTTTTCCCTGTGCATAGAATTTTTTTAAACACCAACCCCTCCTCCCACCCTGATATGGTGCCTTTGTTTCATTTAATTCAAACGTATGGCCTGCATGGCCTTTGTATAAGGCTTTGGGCACATTTTGCAGGATGAACAAAACCATACCAGAAGTTCTCTGAAGGGGGTTTTACCCCAGTAGAAGTTTCCAGAGTTTTCATCTTCTTCAGGTGAGAAGTAGGGGATGGTTCAGCTTCAGTTCAGGTAAAGAGATATGGATAAAGACTGAAAGACCACAGAAGCTGGATAGCAGTGAAAACGTTAGGGAATCTGGGGCTAGAAGGAGCCTGAGAACTGCAAGTATACACAGGTGTGATGAGTCAMGGATTTTCTTTCTGCCTCCTACCAGTACGGTTACTGGGTAGAGGGTTGCAAAGGAGCAATTGATGGAGGCAGGGACCTCTGCATCCGGGAAGGGTGCAGAAGGGCAGTGCTCACAGTATTGCAATTCTGCCCTGAAATTAGGAAACCTCTAACTATTGTATTTGCTGCTTTATATCTAATGTAGCGAGACCTCTGTCTGTGCTTGGAGTTCTATGATCATGATTGCCCAAGCAAATAATTAACAGTGCAGCAATGAAAGTCAGCACAGGGGAGCTGGCTGGGTGGGTGGCTGGAAGTGAGAAAGCAGGTCTGAGGAAGGGCATGTGATAAAGGAGGGAGACAGGAAAAGACAGACTCTAATACAGTGCTGCAAAACCGGTATGAGCTGGAAGCAAAATAACCAGGGAGGAAAACTCAGGGGGACTGCTGCAATGTTCTGTGAAGTCCAAGGCCCTGGAGCCAAGAGCCTTTCATATATTACATACACACAACTGTGTCAGACGAATATTATTTAGGTTGCAAAGGCAAGCACTTCAAACGGAAGAAAATGCCAGAATTAAGGCTGCAATCTTAATTTGGCACTCTTGTGTCTATGCATTATAGAGCAGTGGTTGCAAGACTGCATACTATCTTTCAACACAGGACCCCTGCCTGCTTCCATATGCAGGATGGGTGACATTTTCCGACTGAGCAGTGATTCGGTATTTTGTTTTCTTTGCCTTGTTTAATTTGTAGCCTTAAGCTTTGTATTGTGCCTGCTTTCACAGGCTGCTGAGAAGAGAGGATTCTTTGTCTCAAGGTGTTATCTGTGGCACACCTTGGGGTAGTATCTCAGTACATCATGAAGTTCATGGATTTTCACCCTACTCCTGTGAAATGAGAGGACACAAGCTGCTTTATGTAAACCCATCGTRCAGGCGGAGAACTGAGGTGCAGCAAGATTAAGGTCAAAAATGTCTATTAATTTTTCATGGCCCATCTGAGACACCTAGGATCTCATTATTCAAAGTACTGATCATTACAGAATGCTTTCTGTGTTCGAAGCAAATTTCTCTTTGACTTCAACTCAGCAATTCCTCGAATTGCCCCCTGCCAAATCTTAACTAGGACTGAACACCATTTTTCATTGATTTTTTTTTAATGCAAAAATGGAGACTTGGTGACATGCAAGTTGTATGGGCTGTTTGTTTTTATCCTGTTTAATTGTTTGTTTTGCAGAAATCATTTTGAACCCAGGAGAAAAACAAAAGAGTCTCCAAACTGTTTCCCTTTTTTAATTTGAATTTGATTTATTTATTTCGATATATTTTAGATGAAACATTTAATTTCTTATTCAAATTAGTTTATTATTTCAATATGTTTCTTCCTTTTATTTGAAAAAGGATGTTTGAAAATGTTCAAATTCAAAAGAGGGTGGGCTGAACTATATGTTTTGTTTCAACAAAGTTAAAACTTTATACTTACTGATTGGCCAAAATTGGGCTCTCAATACAGTACTTATTTTTGTTTGGAATTGCCACCACACCAAAAAGGGAGCCGGAGGCTTTGTCCAGCTTTTGTCAAGCATCCAGAAAATGAGGTGCACAGACTTAGTGACCACTTGCAAGGAGTCTGGTTTAAGAGATTTTACTGGCATCACCATGACCCTTGTGCAGAGGTAGGGATGAATCCAGCCTTGCAGTACAGCTTTAAGTTGGCGTAGCCATATGATTATCTTGTTTATCCCAGCCATTCTCTGTCTCTCCCTTGATTACTGTCCACTTTCCAAACAGCTAAGTTTGATTCCCAGTTCAATCCATTTGGTGCACTAAGTGAGACAGGGGTCCTGCAAGAAAAATTGTCATTGATTATGTCATTCAGGACTAATTCGTAGTGGTTATGCAAAAAGGGCTGCATTCACATTGCTTGAACAACTGTAATGCTGACATTTCCCCATTTTGCAGTCCTTGACTTTGTATAATGAATAAGCCTGGACTTTGGCAAAGTGCATTGTTTAGAGACCACAGACTTTTCAGCTTTTCTCTCCACCACTGATATCTTTGCCTTGTCTCCTCCACCTTGCCTTGTCTCTTCTGCCCTTCTGACTCCTTGTCCCAGTCCAGTTCTTACCTAGCAAAGCTAGGATCTGCCTCACAGATGTCTCATCTAAGCTCTAGACCCTGGATCTAGAAAAATCTGACTTCCACTTCTGGACTCTGTGCCCCTTGTTTTCATCCATTTCCACTTATCTCACATTCTGGCTCCTTGTCCCATCTGTCTTCCCCTCCCCTCAGCCCCAGCAAGTCCCAGTCTCTTTGCCCAAATGGTCCAGGTGTCACACCTCCCAGTTCTCTCCTCCCATGCAGCATTTCAGCCCCATACTTCTCCCTATGTCTCAAGTCAGTGTATCCTGATCACCTTCCTGGCTCTTTCCCACTACTTTGGAATTAGCCAGCCTCCTCTTCCAGCGATCCCTGTGTGCAGGGGGATCAGGGGAGATGCAAACTCAAGAAGTGCAGTCCTTCTTCTCTTGCTTCCCCAGTCCAGAGGTAGACCTTCCTTGAGCTCATGTGTAGAGAAAGTCCCTTAGACTACAGAAGGCCCAGTAAGGAGAGGATTTTAGAAAAGTTGGGTTTTTTTTAAAAGCTCTATTAAGTCTCTGTTGAACAAGTGTAAATTGCAGTTTTTCCAAAGGCTTATGACCTGTCTAGATTTTCACAAGTATGTCAAAAATCAGCATGTGACATGAAAGGAACCTTTTCTTTCCCCTCTCATCAAAATTCAAGTCCCTTGAAAGCAGAGAACTTGCTGGAGCTTTTTAAAAAGGTCACTATTTTTTTCTTAATGTTGGTAAAATAGCTTCTTTCCTCTAGCCTGTTTTTGGAAATGGACGGACCACTTTTCCTTTGGTTTTTCTCAAATATCARACCTGAGATAAGCATCTGATATGGAAAATTTCAATCTGAAAGATAAAATTTGGAGTAGCTAGAGGAATCTGTAAGGAAGGCTTTATGGTAGGAAGCAGAGGGCAGCCTGAAGAGCAGCAGTACCAGCCCCAGCAATGCAGATCTCACCTCTGTCTGTGGGCTTCCTGGAGCATTTTTAGGAGGTCAAGGAAGGTCTGCTCACTGGCTGAACATGTCCTTGTAGGGACTTAAACCTAGGGGCTCAGTCAGCAAGCAGAGAAACGATTTGTTTTATTGCAGTTTGAATTAAAAACAAGGTTTCTTAAAAAAAAAAAGAAAGTGCCTACCCCAATCTTTCAGCACCTTTAATACTCATTTAAAAATGCATGTCACAGAATGAAAGAAAATCAGTGCCAGTCCCCAGCGTGGAACTAAAACCAACCAGCCAAGCAGTTAGAACAAACAAGCAAAAGAGTGGAAAAAATCCAATCCTCCACAGGCTGTCTTTCTCTTTCTCCTCCTTCTCTCCTTCCCTCCTTGCTTCAGCCATGGGTGTTCGGCTACGGGGCTGTATTTTGCAGTCCTGCCTTCACCAAAGCGCATTAACCCATGCAGCTCATGAATTGTCCCCAAAGATCGGAAGCCTTGATGAGAATAAAACAATTCTTTCCCTTCCCCAGAGTTACTGTTTTTCCTCACTTTTTGTGCAAAATTTCTAGTGGCATGGTGAGGTTACAGGCTCCAGCTGAGAGCTCTGGCTATGTGCTATATAGTGTGGGAGGCTGGAAGAGGGGACAAGTTTGGGGTCAGGATGCTGAGAGAGGTTTGGCAATTTGTTTCATCAGCCAAGCATCTTCCGATACTTGATGCATCCTCACGTGGCCTCTCCTTGGAGAAAGCCCAGTGGAAAGCATCACTTCTGTGGGCTCCAGGACGGGCATCCTCTGCTCTGGGAGGGGATTTCAGAAACAGAAGCCCTGTGGCTCTGGGGAATGGGTGGCACAGCCTTGAACCCCACCACTAGCATTGACTAAATATTCCTGCCTACTAGTGGCAATGTGGTGGGACTTGTGAGATGAACAAGGTATCTCAGTCTGGTTCAGAGCTGACATTATCCCTCTCCTAAGTCAATCCCCTTCTCAGATAGTTCCTGCGAGTTGTCCGTAGCAGAAAGGRCAGGGGATTGAGTGGGGCTGAATTATGAGCTGCCGTCTCCTGGCGGGTAAGTGATCCTTTCTGCTGGTGTTCAGCAGACAGCAGAGGGAACTTCCCTGTCTGCTGCCCACTTTATACCTTTCTCGGGGATAAATAAAAATCTCCAGGGCTATTATGATGCCTCCTCACACAAGCCTGAAATGTACTGAGTATAGGTTGAAGAAAAAGAGGAAACAGGAAAAAATATCAGCATCTCAAATGATGTGCAAGAGGTCTGGTGCCTGTGGCACTGCGCGTATTCAATTTCAGTGTGCTGTATTTACTTGTTTCCCCTCTCTGAAAAGGCAACCTTCAGGCACTTCGCTAAATGGATTGAAAGGTTTGTCTGGTTTTAATGATGCTTCTGAAAGAGCCTGTGTGTTATTCCTCCACTCAAATACTTCTGAGAGATTTTGCAATGCCTCTTGGTAAATCAGGACATCATGAATACCTTGGCATTTAGTGGGTAGGCAATGTTCTGTTCTGGGACTACTTTAGGAGGAGTGGCTGGGGTTAATAAGCTAATGTTTTCTAGGAGAGGGTACCCTAATCTGGGAGAGTATGGGAACAATCAGCAGATTAATTAAGATGTGTGTAATGGAGTGGTATGAACATTTAACTATAGCAATCAGATGAATTGGAAGCACAGTTTCTGTCTCAGGTGGGATCCTTTAGGGACACAGAATCTATTTGTCCCATRAAGTACAATTCCCTGTACTCTTTTACAGCAAACCTGCCTTAGTGGAAACAGTCTCAGGCTCTACCCTTAATTATCATGGTATAAATCTGTGACACCAGAGTATCCAAGATGAGGAAGACTGAGTGCCACAGAAGAACTGGGCAGCAGAGGAAAAMTAAGTGGAGTCAAGGTGGTTTACCTGCATAGCTGAGATGATGAAATCTGGCTCTGTGGCTTTAGCAGTGAGGAGAGGAACTCTGAGCTGGCATAAATGAAAGGATGTAGTTCTGGTTCCTCAGCATGACAGTCATGAACCAGCATCCAGGGAAAAAAAGTTAGAGCATTTTTTTTTGCTCACGTTCCTGAGTGGCCTGGGCTACATATCAGGGGAGAAGGATGGAAGAGTTTGTGGGAGAAAAGATTGATTTGGTCCCACTGACTGGTGTCATTTATGCACACAAAACGCTTGGATTAGGGAAAAAATTCTACCTGGTACTTCTGTGACCTCAAGGAGCAACCGCTGTAGGGGTGGCACATGTATTTCATTATCAGTACAGTTACATCTATCCTTAGCCACCTGGGGCTGGCACTATACCCCACTGCGAGGGTATTCTGCTTGGATACCACAGACTCAGGCTTCAGAGAAGCTCTAAGTATTTTCTATGATATAAAATTACTTCAGTAGAAGGGTTTAGAGAAATTCTTCTATCAGTATGTATGACAACTTCAAATTTAGGTGGCCTTCCCAGGGAGACCTTGGTTGACATCCTTATCTGAACAATCAGGCATTTAGGACTTGAGGTCCCTGTGCTTTAACTACTGGGTTTAACTAGTGGGCTGTTTGGAGGGGAAAGGAGGATCTTGGTGTCTGACTTGAGGAAGGCAGTGGAGAGAGCAGAGGACATGTGCCACCGAAGGCCTGTGAATAATGAGGTGGAAGAATGGATGTGAATTGTAAGAGGCACACGTAAAAGGATTCTCTCCACAAGAGCATCACCTTCTCTTGAGCTCTGAAGAGTGTTGAAGCCACCTTCCGTCTCACACCTTGTAAAACTTGAGCCTAGTGTGTGAACACAAGCTTTTAGAAATTATGGGGCAGCAGCTGAGCCCCAATTCCTGGTGTGCCATATAGCACCATCTGGGCATAGATAAATAGCCAGGACTGGAGTCCTGAGTGGGTCCATTGCCTGATTTTCACTCAAGTGAAAGATAGTGATGCAGATAGCAGCAGCTATTCTGTTTCTAAGAGGTACCATGTTAAAGAGCTTGTTAATACCCTCCTGCCTCCTTCCCATCCCTTAGGCAACCAGCATGGGCAGCAAGTGTAAATAAGTAAAGATATGCAAAGGGTGAAATTTCATTCCAGCTCAGGGCATGTTCTGTGATGCAACGAATGAGCAGTTAAAGGGTAGGCTGGGATGCAAATCTGCAGTGCTCCTTCCCAGAGCTGGAGATAATTGTTAAAGGCAGACAGAGTCAGGGTGTGGATGGAGCTGAGTGGGACTGTGTGAGTGGGAGAAGCAAGATGCCTGACCGACTCTGGCAATGGGGGGGGTGCCTATTCTGGCTGCAGGTGGGTGAGCATGTGGGCTGCAGTGAGAGCGTGGTGAATATGCGTGACTGAATTATTAGTTTGTTATGCATGTGTCTAAGTCAGGTGCGGGGAGGAAGGTGGTCAGTGGAACAGATTTCTTCTGTCCTGGTCATGGTGTGAAGAAAATACTGAGACCAGTATTTTGATTGGGCTGTGAATCTAGAAGGATTCCTTGTGAGCAATAGCTCAGCATTGAATCCACCTTTGCAGCTCTCTGGAACACTACAACATCCTAATTCCCTSTGGGCCTTTGTGGACCGGTTTCCAGCTATTGTAAATTGCTGCGGGGCAACAAATCCATTTACATCTGGGTAATAGAAAATATAAATTTTGCGCCATCTTCCTTGTCTGTCCATCTGTCTTACTTTGCCACCCGTGCTGCTTTGTCTTCATTAGCTCTCCCTGGCTGTCACTTGAAGCTAAAATGGACTTTCTTGTTACCCCCATTGATTATCCCTTTCAAATGTGGTTAGCAGTGATCCTGGATTCTGGGCCATGTACCACTGTGCAAAGAGGCTGCACTGTGCCTTGGGGAGAGGGGAAGGCAGAGCAGGACCAATTTATGATGAGAAGCACCTGGAAACCAGGGTATAAACCGGGCAGAAAGCAGTGGTGATAGCTCTGAGCGTGCATGCTGGAGCCAAAGAACTGGCGGTGACCAGACCCAGAGCTACACAGGGTGGAGGCTGGGGATTAGCAGCTGTCCTGATCTGGAGAGGGTTCTCCTTTTGGCCCTTGCCATGGGTGAGGTTGCTGTGCTGGACCATGAGAGCTAGAGGCTCTGCCGCCCTCAGTCTCTTGAATCACTGACGTTGTTGTACTGGGAGAGCCTCTAGCACCAGGAGAGAGTGGGAAAGCTAGAAGGTTAGAGGGGGACTAATGAAGAGAGAGAGATATGGGGAAGATGTGGGTGTTCCCACCCTGCATGTGCTTCCCACAGGGACTGTGGCTCCTTTCCAGTTTTCAGTGAGTGGCTGCGTGCTTGCTCGGGCTGGAGATGGCTGGTATCAGGAAAGCTGCCCCCAGCCCTGGAGCTGGAGGGGGTGATGATTTCTGGGCTAGRACCAATCCTGCTCTGAGTTAAGTGCTCCTCCCTGCAGAGCTCTTCTCTTTAGTCTATGGTTTGGATATCCGCTCCTCTTTCCAACTGTGGGAGTCTGAGACTGATGGGGTGTGTGCATGTGTGTGTGTGTGCACGTGCACGCACGTGTGTGTRTGTGTGAAGAAAACACCCCAGACAATTGGGCTTCCAAGCACCAAGAGGCTCTAGGGCAGGAAAAGCAGCTGATATTAACGTTGTGCATRCTTTAGCTGTTGGTTTCCTTTTACTGAATGAATATCATATGTCCTCCCTTCGCGAATCATTCCCCCGCCCCCCTGCTCTGGGCTTTACATCAGCCTCCTTAATAAGAAGTGCTCTGTTTTTAGTCCCAAGTGAGTGCCGAGTTCTTCGCTGCAGGGCTTACTGTTGCCTGAAGCTCTCATCTGAAATAGCAAGCTGGCTCTTCAGGTATGCTGCACACCCCTGAAGAGCCAGTCAGAGCTGGGTATCCTGCATTGTGCATGGGGGCTCACAGCCCACCCCACCCCACCCCAGCTCCTTTTATTCAACATCATCATCATGACTGGGAGATAAGAGTAAAAAGCATACTCTCCAGGTTTCTGGTTTATAGTAAATTCCTTCAGGTAGTCAGCTGCCATACTGATGACTCTAGAGGAACCTCCCAAAAATTCATGGGTAACAGGGTCCTCTTATTAAAGGGAATTGGCAAGGACATACCTCTGCCAAGCCTAGCCCAGGACTGCTGTGGGTGCAGTGGGAAAATGTCTCCCTGTCAAGTGGCACTGACTAGGGCATGCACCAAGAGATGCATCCTTTCTCTCACCTATTTCCTCCCCACCCCATGATGATGCTTTTTGCAGAGTGCTCTCAAGGTGTTGTTTCTTTCACATGTGTGTCCCAGACCTTCAGCTGCCTCCATCTTTATCTTTGAGAGAGTTTGCTTATATTTCTTCCATCTCAGTACTAATTTCTTGAGACTTCCTTGCTTGAACCTCCCATACGTTCAATAGTCCAAGAACAAATAGTATTTCCTGGGGTTAAGATATACCAAATATAAAATGTGTGAAAGGGAAAAGGCTGAAAGGAGAAGACTTAAAAATACAGCGTCTAATTAAAGTATGGAAATAGCTGCTTTAAGTGAATATTATGGCAAATAGCTTAAAAAGATGCCAGAATGGATTAGCCAGCTTTCCGAGCAGGACTAGCCCCAGCTATTACACAGGGCTTGATAGAAGCAATAAAGGCTCATGCATCAATTCTGCAGAGACAGGAAGAAGTTCATTTGGGCAGTGATGGGAGGGAGTTGCAGATGCTCTCATAGCTCTGTTCCAGGGTAGGAATCCTCTGTCACCATTGTCATGGATAATGATGAAACTGATGCACAGGGCAGGGCTTTGAGGTGGAGAACAGGCTCATCTTTAAGTGACTCAGCCTGGCCATATGCTCACTGCTCACTCTGGGACTCTCATTCCTCTTTGTTTTCTACTGTGTGTCCTGGTGCAAGGAAGGGAACTGCATCTCCCTCTCCAATGTCATCACCAGCTTTCTTTCACCCTTATAACTGTGCACCTGAGCCATTTCTGCCATGGGTCCCTCTGCCTACACGTAGGGTAACTCCTGACTGCCGTGGTGGGAGAGCAGATACTGTGATCAGGGACTTCAACGGGCAGCTGGCACCCACTGAGGCTCCGTGRGAAGGAGGCTCTGAAAGCAAGGAGGCTCCCTTGAGTATCTAAAACTTGGCTACTTAGCTCAACTGTCCATACACATTGGCTCTGAAGTGCTGGGCTAGGAAACTCAGAAAAACTAAATGTTGCTTGCGAGGTTTTTAATGTTTCTTACTACTGCTAAAACAGATCCAGAGGTTCCCCTTGCCACAACACTCTGCCTCTCCATCCACCCCTTTCTACAGTCATGTTTTTTGCCCTTCACTCTTTCCTTTCTTGGTCCAGCCTCCTTCCTACTCTTTACCCATCATACCTGACTGCAGGTTGACTTAGTGTTTTTGTTTATTTATTTGTTTTTTATTATGCTATTTGTTAGAGTAACTGGAAAGACCTGTTGTTTCTGTTCACACTTGTTTGAAGGTGGGGCTAAAAAACTCTGTGTGTGTATGTGTTGTGCAGGTGTGTAAGAATGGGTGACTGTGACATGAAACAATAGGTGACAAGTTAATGATCATAGCTCGATGTTTGCTTATTTTATTGGAAAATGGATGTGAAAAAATGACCTAAGCTGGCCCTGCTTTGAGTGGAGAGCTGTACCAGGTCTAGAGGCCCTTTCTAACCTGTGCATGGCGTGGTGGGGCTGGACAGTATCTGGAATCTTGTTGTCTTTCACGGCCTAAGCAAATCTTACTTTGCAGGAGAGCACAAAATTACAATTTGAAAAGCTCATCTGTAAAAGTGTTTTGCCAATCAAGGGCTGCAATGCCAAATGGGGTCAAAGTCTTTACGTTTTCAGAGTGAGTGTTTGATAAATGAGGACTTGCAGCTGGAAGTGGAGCTGCAAGGCTGAAACTGGACCCGTATATGAATTTTTCAGCATAGTTCCTTCTTTCCCTGTCAAAATGGTTCCCTTTGAGTATTTCTGTGGGCTGCACTCGGTCTTCTTAATCTCTGAACTGCCCATCATAGCACCTTAGCTCCTTCCTAGAAACCCAGCTATTCTCACATGGTTTTTCCCATGTCAGAATAAAATGAATCGGAGAGGAGGGATTCATAATGGCAGTTCCTTCACTGTTCCTAATCATTTAATATTTTCCTTCCAAGACACTGTGATAGCCACAATAGCCTTGATTCTGGCTTTCTATACAGACTCTGAGAAGGATTTTCAGGGATATCAAAAAGTGTAAATTTTTTAGACATTAAGAAACCAGGGCCGATAAACCCTGTTTTGAATGACTGGCTACTTGATGTACCATGGCAATTGATCCTCTGGAGGCACTGCAGGCCTAGCTAGCCTCTGATGTCCCTTCTCAGCTACCCCTGTCAGAACTGCTCTGGAAAGACCGAGCCTGGGATTGACAGATGACATTTGCAACTTGAGAGGCCAGGGATGCTTAGAACATTATTCCAGGGCCCATGCCATCAAGCTGCGTCCCTGCACAACCTCCATCATGCAAACTTCCTCTTCTTCAGCCATCAACTACTGGTCTTGTTGGCAATGTCTGTGCGTGGGATCCAGGAGCCATGAGGTCCCCATCCCAGCTCTCAGCCTTCCCCCTGCCCTGCCCAACAGACCCTAAAGAAACCTATAGCGTTGCCACCCTGGCTTAAGCTGTTTTCTAACACCGCTATCATCCGCAGCTGTTTTGTAGCCAGCTGAGGCAGCATATTTTGGAGTGGGTTAGCCTCCCCTCTTCTGCAGGAGCTATTGGAAGAGCTGACTGCAAACAGATTTTCACTGCCCCGATGTGGACTAATGTCAAACAGTGCCCAATGAGAGCTGACAAGCTGACAGACCCGATCCGTCAGTGGAGGATGAGGAGGGGGGGAAGAGAATGTCTCTTGTGTGCGCCTTCAAGAGACAGAGAGCAATTTCACAGATGGGCCAGCAAAGCTCTTGTAAGTGATACAAGTCCATATTTAATAGCCTATCCATTTCTGTGAAGGCAGACGCAGGCACAGGGGGATACAGGGATAAGAAAAGTTCAATGCCAGGCATGAAGTAGCCCACAGCAGTCCAGCTTCCAGGGGCAGGCTCCTGTTTCGTGCTGTCTCTGGCCAGTGAATAAGTGGGGCTGGGATGGCTGGGAGCCCCTGCTGAGCTCAGAAATAGAAGGTCTCTGGAACCAGACTTTGGGCCACAGGAAATTGTTCTTTCCCCTATTGACTCATGTATTCTCTGTTGCAGAGTACTCCTGAAGAGTAATTGTGATGGTGAGGTCAGGAAGAAAATATTTGGGATTGGCTCCTTTTATTGGTGCATGGTTAATTGTTATATGCACAGYGAAGGGCTCTGGGCTGAGAACTGTCTTCAGGAGGGCAGTGTCCTTTGGGTACTGCCCTCACCTTTGATGAAGTTGAAGAGGCAGTTTTGCTGGAGAAGGGAACTTGTGTCCTTTGGGTAGGGATCACAGTGTTGTCTCAACTAGTGGGTCAGAATTGGGGCAGAGAGGGAGCCCTCGCAGCTTTCTCCTGCCCATGGGGCATGGTACCTTGTCTGGGCTCCGAATCAGACCACATCTCACAACTAGCTATGACCCAAACTTGAACTCATCTGGGTCTACTACGTTGCCCCATTATCATCCCTCATATTGGCCTACAGAATGACACCCATCACCTTACTTCAAGCTTTTAAATGGGCCCAGCCTGAATAGAAACATCCCTTGTGAGCTCACCTGTTTGAAGATGGTCCCAACTGAACAGGCTTACCAGGATCTTCTCAATATAGAAATGGAAACCAGCTCTGAGCTGGACTTGATTTATGGGTTGCTGCCCAAGCTCAGTCTACATGAAAAAAGTAATCCCATGCTGACCCTTTTCCACATTGACTGGTTTACTACTTAAGTCYGTAACAGGTCATTATTATAACTTCCTTTTTCCTCCTCCAAAATGCAGACTGGTTTCAGGTCCCACCAACAGTCCAGGTAGGAGCCTGGGCCAATATTGGCAATTTTCACGCTGATGCTGAGCTCATGAAGGAGTCATTGTGGTAGCTTTGTATCAGACACCTAGGAAGTTATGGAGCTCAGAAGAGTCAGTCAGCTGCTCTTCCCTCATCAGGAAAGTTGGGAAAAATTCTGCCACTGTCCATGCTCATTCCCTTTATCCCAGGTAACATGCCTAGTGGTGAGAGTATCTTAGAAATCATCTGGTGGCCTGGGCTTGGGCTCCAATCTCAGTAATAAGCAGAGCAGTGCAGATGAATCACTTGGTGGTTCAGCAGAGCTGTGGTTGGGCTCTGTGCATGGAGCACAGGGGTAAGGATTTTCTTCTGCTGTAGCATTGTCAGTTGAGGCTGGCTGCTTTATTTCATCAGTGCAGATGATTTAGAGGGATGAATGGGCAGAGTGCAGAGCACTTTGGGATCCCCTGCTCTGAAAGGTATGTGGGAAAACCAAGCTACTGTTGCATTTAAAGTTAAGCTACTTCATTGGTGCTGTACTATCAGTAGTAATCCAAACACATAGCTTAAAYGTATACAAACCAGGCCCTTTCTGTTTGGTCCTGTCCTTTCCTGTGACAAAGTGGAAACTGGCRTCTCCTTGCTTTATAACTGTCTGATTTGCAATCTTTCCCTCTTCCCCCACCCTCACAGCAGCCTGTCCTCATACTACTGATTCATTGTGCAATCAGATGGGTGACAACAGATGCTTCAGGAGAAGGGAATCTTCCTCCACAATTCGCTTAGCCAGTTGTGTGGTTGGAGTAGGAGTCAATTCCTTCCTGCCGTCTGCAGCCGTCTGCAGCCTGAAACGACTCATCCATCCCTTACCATCTTAGGGGTACAACTATAAATACTAGCAAGGGTTCACAGAAGTTGCCAGCCCTTTTTAAGTTCTTTCTCCAAAATCTGTCTTTGACTGGTTCTTAAGGCAGCAAAAGGCTTCTGATGAAATACAGCGTGCAAAGGGGTGTGAATGGCTGATCGTTCATTTCATAGAGCTGCCTGCCCTCCGAGTATTGCAGGAGAGGGTTATAAGGCAATATTAATTCATTTTCACAGTGTGCTTCATTTCCATTAGCAGAATCTCCTCTAATTTTTCACTTGGCCGCAACATGGTGGCATCTGTCATGTCTTAGAGATAGGTTGGGACATTTGCTGTACTGAGTGGGATAGACACAGTCGAAAGGGACATGGCCCTGTGCAGACATGGACCCGGCAACTTTTAGCGAGACACAGCCCTTCTTCTTGCCTCAGTAGCTACGTTTGCAGGGAAGTAACATTTTCATCTCGCTTTCAGTGATTAGGAGTGACATCCTCTTTCTACAGCCATCTGGGGTGTGAAAACAAATACCTTTGCGCGGTCCAAATCGATCCAAAAAGGTGGAAAGCAAACCAATGGCTATCAGAAAACTTATCCCTCTCTGCCTTGCTCCTTCCCGCCACCCTGGTTGTTTCGTTTGACGATCCGTATTTCCTTCCACTCTTCAGCTGGGCCAAATTTGGCTCTGTCTGGCAGAGGCGAGGGCACCAGGACTGTCATGACTGGCAGGGAAGGGGGAGAGGAGTAGGGTTGGGGTTCACGGGGATGGGGTACCCTCGGGGCTGGCCAGGTGATGGCTTCCACCCTCCCAGGCCCCCCTCCAAGCCCATTTCTGGGTTCTTGACTGACTTTGGCCATTGGTTGCCGATGCAGGAGGGTTTCCATAGCAACGTACCAGTGCTGCTGCTCCCTCCTCGGCGCTCTGCCTTCCTTTCCCTCCCTCTCCCTCTCCTCGCCCCCCTCCCCAGCCCTCCTGTTTCTCAAGCCTGTTGCCATGGAAAAGCCATAATCCACAAAGAACTTCAGATCCCA
>JASVER010000168.1:727905-839149 GCA_030449065.1 Oceanodroma leucorhoa
TTTTTTTTTTTTTTTAGCGTTAAAAGTTTGCTTTCCAGTTTAATGTGTGGGTAGGGGAGGCTCCATCTGCCTTTTCGAAACCTTGTCCCTGGGCAAGAGGGAAGTCTCTGTCTTGGGCTCGTAGGTCCTCCTGGAAGGGAGGGTGGTGGGAAGCTGCAGAGGGGAGCTCTAGCTGATGGCCACCCCGGCAGGTTTATGGCTTTGAGAAGTGCTTACGTGACACTGGAGGTTATGACTGGTTTTTGGAAGGGACCGTGTTGTTTGATGTCTGGAGTCTGAATCAATGACGTTTAAGCACCCAGGACATGTTGGAGAAAAAGGAGTGAGAGATTTCTGAAAGGTGCCTCCTCTGGAGGCTGCTTTTTCTGAAGTGATCATAGTGACTGCTGCCAACAGAAAAGGGTACAGACAACTCATACGCTGCCACAATATGGGCACAGCAAGAGCTGAGGAAATGATGCAGCCAAAGGTACTGAATGAGACCAGAACTAGAGCCCACATTATCCCACCTGGTCCTCATGCTAATTCCCAAGCTCTCAGGGTATGTCCACACTCTATCAGGACTTGTGTGTGAGGCTTGTGGGTTACGATTTAGTTTGTTAGCTTAAGCACCAATTAAAGGTGAAATCAGTTAAGTTTCTGCTCAAATTAAATAAACTCGCCTGGATATCTCTAAAAAGCACTGGGGTACTCTGATAGCTTTGCTGCTCTGGGTAGCAGAGCTGGTTCGACTGGAGGGAGCTGTGGTATGGTAATAGATGTGGGAATTTACCCTCTGCTGCACTCTCCATGGAAATGTTCTGGTCTCACTCCCAGCACGCTTGCTGTTTCCATCTGTGCTGTGTTCAGGCTTCCCACAGTGGGCACTGTGGCCTGGGATCCTCAGATGCATGTTGGAAAACCTTACTCACAGTATTTCTAGGTCCAAGGAGTCCTGGAAGTCTCCTGACCAAAGAAATATTCTTGGGAGATTTCCCACTCTGACTATCAGGAGGAAGGAGGGAAAGGACTCAGATAATATAGCCCAAATTTGGACCTTGTACTTATTTCAGACCTCCTGAGAGTCTTTTATTGGACGTGATGTTAGTGTGATGCCTGAGGCTTCTTTAAACTGACTTTTTCCTGGAGAAGAAGCAGCGGAGTAATTCAAGATCAAATGCAGCTCTAGAGTAAAATGGCACATATACTTCACTGGAGATGCAGCAACATGGGCTAAAGTTGACTCCCTCTTTTCTTGTTCAGGAAACATTGAGGATGCACGTTTTGTTTCTTTTTTTATATAGACAACTAGATTCAGGCGGCCTGCTGCAGACACCTAACCTACACGTTGCGGTTACCTCTCCCCATTGTCTGTGTGTACCAGGCGTCTGATTCACTTGCYGCTCGCCTGGCCTCAGATGCCATTATAGTCACAGAGTCTAAATTGGGCATGTGGAGTAGGTGATGGAGTATAACGTGGAGTCTTTTAAAGCTGTTGGAAAAATTATCRATTTATAAAACCATAAAGTGCTGGGTCATTGTAGCTTCTCTTCTTGTACACAAATTCCTGGAAGGTGATGGATTTTCAGCTGCCACGGACTGTGGTCTGTCCCACAGAAAGCCAAAAGGCTGATCTGTCAGCAATGCTCTACCTCTTTCCTTGTYGATATGACTTTACTCTGTTCTAGATGAACAAAATTTCTTCAGTCCCATGCCTTGCGTTGTTTGTCTCCTTCTGTCTTCAACCTCTTTTCCGACACTGCTGAGGAAGAAGGCTGAGTAGTCGCAGTGCCATGTTGGACACCTGTCAGGTGGACCCCATCCGTATGTTCCACAGAGGCTCCTGAACATCCAGCAGCAGAGAAGAAATCTTCAGTCACTACCAATATGGGCTAGGAGTTGAACTGTTGACCAGAAGGCAAATATTTCCTTTCTTTTTGCACCTTTCAAGCCCCAGGGATGGATCCCAAAAAGTTTTCCAGAGCACTGTGTGAGAATGTRGGAGTGCACTGACCGTATCAGCAGACACAGCTGCCCTGCTTCGGCTTAGCAACACCTTGTGTAGCCCCAAACATCACTCTCTCTTTTACCAAAAGGAAGAGCGAGAGGGCATGTAACTTTATTTAACAGAGCCTGGACTACAAAATACATCACAAAACACTCTACAAAGTTAATAATACAARGCACAAGTCGGATGTGATATAAATGATGTAAATGTGTGAACTCTGAGTAGGACTTTGGCAGTGTTCCCAGACGTGTTCAAAATGTACCCATGATATTTCTATATCTCCCATATTGGGAACCCACTAGAGACAGGCAGAAAAGACTTAGGTTGGTTTATTATCCATATTTATCATTCATTTCAGAATAGCATCTTCCACCCACAATGATCCATCCTCACGGCACTACATATGCACCCAGCTCAAAGCAGGAGGCTTCACACTCTGACTTTTGGGGCAAGAGTTGAGAACGGTGAGATATGCTTGAAGCATTCAGTGTGTRTTGAGAAACCCAAAATAGATGATGCAAGGGAATATGGACCCTGTAGCTATGCAGGTAGAGGTAATGAAAGGGGTTTGGAAGCTATCAAGTCATGGGACTTTGGGGCAGAAAGGAGGCATACCTGAGTGTAGGAACCCAGGCAAAAGACTGGAAGGAGATTCTTGGTATTTATCTCCCTTTTATATTTACCCAGTGTTTGAAAAAGGGATGATGTCAGTGGAAGAAGAGCACAGAGGGGTTATGGCTATGATTGGGCTGGGCATAAGCAAAGTCTGGGGGCTGAGGATTTGCAGAGTAATTTTTGAGTTGGGACCTGGGGTCCACGAAGCATCTGGATGGGGACATCTTGGCTTTCGAAGCCTTGTTGGCCCACAGTAGGAGCACAGAAAGTGACAGCGGTTGCACAGAAAGTGCCAGTGGTCATGTGGATGAGCTGGCAGCAATGAAGGCAGCGGTGCCCCAGCAATAGCTGCACTGGAAGTGCTGATGAAGGTGATGGCTGGCAATAGAGAGCCAAAGGGAAGGACGGCAGAGATGGCAGTTTGGGTGGAGAAGCAGTGGCACAGGGAACGGTGCTGGTGGAGAGGAGGGTACTGGTTGCAGTAAGTGTTACAGTAGCGTTTGGAGTGCTAACCGCAAGTGAAGACAAGGGTGGCTAATTACAGAGATGATTGCGAAGAGGAAGAGGAGGCAGGCTCGAGGAGGAGTGGAGAGGTCTGCGATTACGGCTTTTTGCAGTGAAGAAGCTGGTGCTCAGTGTGGGGCTACAAGGGGTTCAGCTCTGGTATTAACTGAAGCTGTGTTCTCCACATGTGCCAGCTCGTGGCTTGCTTGCTTCTCTTTCTATCTCACTCTTCACTTTCTTTGCTACTGCAGCATTTTCCCCATTTGCATGCAGTGTGGAGAGAAAGGCGTTAATGGTTTCATGTAGGAAAAAAAAAAGAAAAAAGAAATCTTAAATTAGACACTACCCCACTGGTGATGCATCCTGTGCCCCTTGTCAGACAAATGCTAGCTGGGAGGTCTCCTTCGGAAGAGCGAAGTTTTCCTAATGCTGCAAGGAAAAAAATCACAAGGAAGTTTAAAGGGGAGGGGGAACAAAAAAAGAAAAAAAAGAACGCTAATTGTTCTGAGACCTTCCTGAGCCCAAGGAAGGGTTAATGCTTTAAATGCAATGTAATTTCAGCGGCACTAAAGAACACGTTTCCATGGAAACATCAACCCACGGAGGGAGAGACAGAGGGAGAAGGGAGAGGGAGCAGCAGCGGAGAGAGAGCGGCTCCTCTGGCAAAGGAGGAGCAGCCTTCAGACCCCCACACAGTTACAGACGCGAGTGATTRTTTGTTTGTTTGTTTTAATCGATCCCTCCATGGAGATGCGATAGGGGAGGGAAGAAAGTGATAGGGTGCCATCTTGGCCAAACCGCTACAGACCCAGGAAAATCCAGTCACACTTTTTAGACCGAGTCTCCTTGCGGGCAATGGCTCTGCTCCTGTGAGCACTGTGAATTTGCTGCCCTTGCAAATGCGTGAATGCTTTCAACACTTGATAAACGTTGAATAACCCCAAAATCACCTGTGGTTTCTTGGTGCGTTTAAAAAGTTAAGTTAGTCTGCTGTTTCAGAGAATGTAATGAAGGGATTTATTTCAGTCTCTCCAGCTAGTTTAGCCTTGTCTGGCTTCTGGCAGCAGTGAGAGGCACCTTTCTGGCAGATCTGAGTGGTTTTCCGCAAGCAAGAAAGTCCTGAAAGCTCTAGAGGAAATGGGTGTGCTCACCTGCTTGCTGGTCTTGAGTCCCAGGACAGAAACTGGAACGAGGTCTGGCTAAATACTGAGATGTCCTGATGGTTGACTCCCAGCACACCAGCCACCTTCAGAAGACCAAAGGGGCTGTTGATGTGCACGTCTACTCGGCCAGTTGTTTTAAGCTTGGTCCACAGCCATGTGGGTCCACAGGAGATTTCTAAGGGATATGCAAAAATGATTAAGAAAAGTAAGGCTGTTGTCAGTGGGATTAAATTCACTGTATGGGGACAGTAGTTCAACTGGAATATTTTTTAAGGCTCTGCAAATTGACAGAGCTTGAAAAACATCATCCTGGGTGAAAAATCACTGTGAAGAGCCTCATTTGACTTCTGTTCTGTGACTGCTTGTCCTATCAATGTTTGTATGACTGTGCCCTAAGACAGATAAACAGATCTGAAGGACATCGCTCAACCTTTCAGTATTTGCCTGTTCCTAGTGGTATGGCTTCCATCAGTGACCTGCTAGGTGGGTGCCAAGACATAATTATGACCCATTGTCAGTTGCTCTGACAAATGTAATTTTCTGTGCTTTTACTGCCCCATGTAAGCAGAATTTTAGTCCTTTCAAATAGGAGAAATACCTTGAAGACTAGTTTTACTTTGGAGAAAWGTGATATGTTATCTGTTCCTAATGAATAAGGAAGGATGGAAAGACATAGAAATAAAAAATAATACTTTAAAAAAGTAATTGGCAGGAATTTATTAACTCAGTAAAGCTTTGCAGGTTGATCCAATTTTGGACTGAACATTTAGTTTTTATTTTATCCAGTCACTGTAACAATTTTGACCTTAAAGCTATTTTTCTATTAGCTATTTTCTATTACTTAAAGGTTTGGTGAGTCAATTCAGAAGTATATTTGTTTTTATCAAAGTTTGTTGGATTAAAAAAAACTTTCTGAGAATAGACTGATTTCCTATGAGATTTATAGATATTTCCAGCTTTAACCAGAGTATGCTCTTCCAACACTTTTCCTTGTTTCTGTCTTATCTCCAGTGAGGCCAGAAGGTGTAGAGGTATATTCTCAAGCTAGTTAGGACTGTGTCAATTTCCCAGCAAAAAATATAACTTTGGAAGAAAAGTTGTAAATCAAATATTTTGGGTTTAAAATGGAATATTTTGACATGGAAATCCTATTTGCTGTCTCTTGTGATTAAGAGCATGGGAATTTTGTACTCCTGTTTCTCCTTCATGAAACTTGGACGGACTAAATCTCCAGTGAGATCCCTTCCCCTGCTGAGGTGATGCTGTTCCTTGGGTAGGACTCTTTCAGGGTGGCACATTACAGATGTATTTCAGCTGGGGCTCTTGTCCATAAAAGAAAGGGCAGAAGGTGTTATGCAACAGACCAGACTGTGTGGGTGCATGACCATGCCAGAAGCTTCATTTTCTGTCCAATGTCATTACAGTTTTCAGATCTTATGGTTCTCTTTCTTTCTGACAAAATGTTGACCTCCTCATGAGAAAATGTTGTTGCCAAGTTCTTATCCCCCTTTCTCATTTAAAAAGTGGTTTTGATAGGTAATTTTTCCTGGATCTGGCATTTGTGAAAATAGGTCAGTCAGGATGTGTGTGAGAAAAATTTGGCTTTGGTTGGGCTTTCAAGATATTGCTGTGACCGACATAGSAGATAAGGAAAAATGAAGATTTAACATGCCCTTTTTTCCATAAACAGGTCACCTCATCCTAATTTATACCTACGTTTCCTACAAGTGACCTACCTCTCACAGTCTGGCCTTGGTAATGTGAGAGGCACTCTGGCAAAGGGAGTGTAAAATGCCTGAATGGCAGCACCTCTTTCCCCCTTTCTATCAAAGGCAATGACTGCATAGGACCAAAAGCAAATGGAAGATCAAGTCCTAGACGGTATTAGGTACATGGAAGAAAAAGTTATCGTGGAAACTCAGAAGCTCACTGAGCAGCCTTTCACCTAGGTGTCATTACTGTCATTTCTGCCCCAGGTTGGAGTTCACCCCATGTTCCCCATCGGGGGGTAATTCGGTGACCCTGTGCAATGAGTCCCCCCTCTGTCTGCTTCTTGATGGACATCTGTCCGTGCTGCAAAACCCTGTGCTGCGGTGCTTGAGTTTCTTTTTACATTTTCAGGAGGGGGGCTGGGGACTGCACAGGCTGTGGAAAGTGAGCTTCGCTTCTCGTTCTCAGGAATAGTCCTGTCTCATTAGGATCAAGCAATGCATGTAGGAAAGCCCTGCCATTGCTCTGGCTCCCTATGTACTCTAAGGATAGATATATCCTCAGTCCCCAGGAACTGTCAGTTCAGAGTCTTTCTGAAATGACAAATTCATGGTAGATAAATAAAAGAAATGGGAAATAAAGTGAAAGTACCATTTTTTTATGATTAAGAGAGGGAGTGATGGAAAAGATTCATCCTTCCACTGTATATAGAAGCTGTCACTTGGAAGTCTCAGCACACATGTACATTGTTTTCAAAACAACTTTGCTGAATATCATGGAGAAACAGCAAGGACAGATCAGTAGAAATTTCTCTTCCACCAGAAATGGGTATTTCACAGGTTGGGATCAAACAGCAAGAAAATTCATCTTCCTAGAGGTGAGGAGTCAGAATCTCAACAGATCAAACAGTATCACTCCATAGATGTCAGCTGAATATCACTGATTTATTCCAGCCCAGTACCTGCCCTCTTGCCTTTTAAAAAGTTGTGGACAGCAGGGAGAAACCAAATTAATCTCTTATATCTCTGTTATCTTGTAGCCTGAGGGATATTTCCTAATCTAGATGCTCTCCTAACCTCTTTGCTTAATGAAAACAGTCTTGAGCTCTGGGCATTTCTCTAAGCCTACTGGTCAGGTTGGTTCCCAGTATCATAAAAAGGATGTAGACTGGACAGATTTTCTGGTGCAGGATGCCTGCACAATTTGGAATTTGGTTGGTCTTTTTTCAATACTTGCTTTCTTTCTTGCAGTGCATCTCCCCAGATTCAGTGGTAACACTGACAGTGAGAAAGAGAGGAGCAAATGAAGAAGAGTGAGATACTGTTCCTTTAAGATTTAGTTTTCCTAGTCAATGTTTGCTTCTATTTTTTTCCTATCTTGTTTTGTTTTTGTTCTTCATGATAGCAGAAAGAACAGAGTCCATGCCCCTTGTTATGTAAAATCAGCTGTGTTCATGCCCTTTGCATGGAATCCTTTCGCTGTGAATCGTATCTGACACCAGACAGATGTTACACAGMCACAGCCAGATGTGCCCGCCTTTCACAACTCCACAAGCCACCGGCACCGCAGCAGCGGGAGGCAGCACAAGGCGCTGGGGCAGCGCAGGGCAGTGAGCAATGGGAGAGCGTCTGAAAGGCTCAGCCAGGGTCAGTAACAGCCATAGGGTATTTTGACTGAAGGCCCAGGCCAGAGCCCATTCTCACCTTTTTGGGGGTGAGCAATTGAGTTTGATATCCCATGGAGACTGCCTTATCTCGAGAGACCTCATGCACTCACAGCTGGGTCTGGATGGCTGTTGCGCATATATTGGCTGTCCTCTGAGGCAGAAGCAGCCATGGAAATGTCGAGCAATGGTATGGAGAAAAAATATCTGTATTATTTTAAGCTTCCCCTGGGTTTGGAGAATGGAGGTTTAAATCAGAAGTCAAAGGGATCAGTTGCAGTTTTCTCGTTAAAAAAAAATATCTATACTATTTCAGTCTCTCAGATGAGAGCAGAAGCTATTAACAGCATAGTTAGTGCTGGTTAAACCTTTATTTGTCAATCACTTGCCACTTGAAGGTCAGAATTCCCATTTTTAGATAAATACACTGGTCCTAAACTCACTTTTCCCTGTCCTTTGAGTCCACCCACCTTTCTGTCTGTCCATCCTTGTCCAGGAACAGGCGTGTGAGGCAGGCAGGACCTGCTGCAGGGCAGAGCTGATGCACTCTGCGAAGGCTGTTTGCATCAGCTCATGCTGGGCAGGTCTTGCTGGGGCTGGGCGAGGGAACATGGTTTGGAGCTGTGGGCACTTGTGCTGAGATGCAGTAAGGCACTCATCTTTGCTCTTTCCTGGGCATGAAGTGAGTCTGGGCAGGCAGCTATGCCTGTCCCTGGTAATTCTGGCTGGTGGGTTTTTAATGCTGTCTCTAGGAGAAAGAAAAAGGCTATTTCACCATGCAGATTCTGCGGGGTAAAGGCCTTTTGCTGCCTTCACCTCACTGCTCTTTCGCTGCTCAACCAGCCTCAGTATTTCATGCTACAGTGAGCTTCCGAAGAGTCTGATGGTAGTCTGCATCCCCATCCCCTTATCCTGCACCAAACTCCACCTGCCTTTTACCTTGCAAATCCTCTCCAGCTGAGGTATCCCATAGCCTTTCCTTCCCCACCCTCCACCTACACCCTGTTTTTTCCTTGTGTGCTGGACTGCTGAGACGACTCCCCAGTGCTGGTGGTGGAGAGGCTGTTTTATTTATATGGCCTGTCTTATTCAGGGAATAATGTTATGTTAGGTTAATCATGCCATTTCAGACAGACCACTTGTCTCATTGGAGCATAACAAGCACTGACAGGGCGCAGGGGAGTGTGTGTGTGTGTGCGGACACGTGAGGCAGGGAGTGCGATGGACTGAACCAGGGCATTGTCCAAATTTGTCCACCCAGTCAGCAGCTTCAGGAGGAGCTGATTCCCAGCAAAGCACTGGAGGCAGAAGTAAGAATGGTTAGTGCTGATTTCAAAAGCATCTCCTTCAGAGCTGTCTGTGGGGCAGAGCAAAATTTGGTTAACACCCTCCCTGTCTCCCCCCAAGTCCCCTCTGCCTGCCACATTTGCCTCTCCAGGCTTTCCCTATCACTAGCTGAAACCATTTAAAATGTCATCATCTCTCCGCTGGTCCTAAATTGGCCATCTGATGTGGTTTTAATGCTCTATTTCCTATGCCAACCAGCCTTGGAAACACTCTCCATTAGCTTGCAGGGCTGTCAGCCTCACATCTAGGGTGGGTGATGTTACCTAATGGTCAGAGCACGGGATGGGGAATCGGGTCCCCCCGAGGCTGACTTGCTTTGTGCCCAAGGACACGTCACTTCCTTCTTTGTTGCTGCTTGCTCTTCCGTACCACGGGGCTCACAATGTCAGCCTGTTTTGCTCACACCCAGCTGAGTTTGGGCATTGAGGCTGCTGCACCTCCACCAGGCTGGGGAAGGGCTTGACCCTTCTGTGCTTGCACCAAGCAGCACCAGAGGTGCCCACATAAGCAAAATTCTTTGCTGAAAGGTGTTTCTAGCAAATTAAATTAAACTGCYTGTGTCTGCCCCCCCCATGCCCCCTTTCTCTTTCTCTCTCCATCTTGGAGTCCAAAACATCCAGGGAATCATGGATTAAGCCCTTTAYGGGCACAGTTTCATCTTGGGTTACCTCACCTGCATGCACAGCCTGCTGCCCTGACATTGTGACCCTGTTGCAGCTGGTGGCTCAGTGCAGACATGCCAGGGAGTCTCCCAGCCCCCCTGGTTGCCTGTTTGGGGACTGGCATGTGTGTAAACTGGAGGGAGGAAACAAATCCCCCTGGCCAGAGCAGGCAGTGGTAGTGCTGGCGTACAAGGGCAGTCCTGCTGCCGAAGGGGATGACTCTCGCTGCGGTAGTGATGGAGGGCAGAGCCACTCGAGTGTGGCTGCCTTGCAGCACGCTGCTGACTTGGCCTGCCAGGGAGTCCTTCAAGCCCTGATGCTTTGTCATGCATGTGTCCCCTTGCCCAGCACACCTGAGCAAGCCCCACAGCACCGGGGTACTGCTCTTGCCCTGCATCCTGGTGTAGGCGACGGAATCCAACAAGCCACAGGAGTACAGGGAAAGCTAGGGGGGAGCTGCTGCTTCTGCACTYCTCCTGCAAACTTTGGTAAACATGTTGCTAATGGGCTCGAGAGAAAATCCTCTGAAGAGTTATTGTGCCAAATTTACAGACTAATTTCAGTCATTAAGGTGCGAAGCAAGGGATTTTAGTGCCGCTTTAAGTGTAAATCTCAAGGCAGCTCCAAGGATTGGAGTCACTGATGATCCCTCCTTGATTATTATTAGTGGTTCTAATCTTTCCGGTGGAAAATGAACAGAAATGACACCCTCTTGTGTCATATCTGTTGCTGATTTCTGTGAACTCTTCTTGTCAAGCTGTGCAAGGGAGATTCCCATAGTGGCATCATTCTCAGGTGGGAGGGGAAAGAGGACTGAGAACTGTTTAATATTGTGTTTGTTTAATTAGATATTGGCACTGCTTTCTAGCTACTGACATATAAAGCTACATCTCCCATCAGGCTAATGGCATCCTCATCTTCTTGGAGCCTTGCTTTGTCTTTACTCTGGTGGCGAGTGCAGAGAAGTCATGAAATGGGTGTAGCTGTAATCTTGGTCCACTGGACKGTCTTTCCCACCACCAGAACCTTACATAGGTCTGGTAGGCTGCATATACCCAGCGRTGGTCTGTGCCTGGCATTCCTCAGTACCAGAGCAATGCAAACGGCTGGGAAAGAAATGCCAGAAAAAGAGCATGTGTGATCCTGACATGGGATCTTTTACACCATTGCAAACAATTGCGTGACTAAGATTTTCCACGTGGCTGATGTTTTGGGGTTCTCTCAGTGTTTGAGTACTGAACGGGTCTGGCTTTTGGAAAATAATCAATAGTCTGCCTTTGAAAAATTGTCCTGTTGCAAATGTTTCACACTGGGCTCCCTTATGGCTGTGTTTCCTACGCTGTGCATGTCCCCTGATGGTTGCAACATGGAGCAAGTATGGAATTTCCTTTAGAAGTAAACATAATTGCTGATTGCACTTGGTAATGGGGAATTAGTGGATGAGTTTTGTTGATTAATGGAGTTAGGACAAAAAAGTTTGTGCAAATGAAGAGGCTAAAATAATGACCTGCTTTTTTRTTTGTTTGAAGAAGTTTCCCTGTTACCAATGCTGTCATTAAATTAGCAGGGAGTTCTCTGTGTGCAGATAGTGGGAAAGTGTGAACCCAYTGAAAGAACAGATTTTCTTTTTCTTTTTTTTCTTGAAATTGGTTCAAATCAAGTTCAGAAGGGACAAACTGAAGCTGAACATCAGGAAAAGTTTCCTGGTGTCATGGTGTAATAGAGCAGAAGAACCTCTCACATCTGTAATGGAAATGTTGCTTGTGTAATTTATAGGAGAACCGGGCAAAGCACGGGAGGGCAGAGTCCTCGGGCTAGTCCTGCAGGCAGTTGGTCATCTCTGCCTCTCACGGTGACGTGATGCTACTGGTGCCAGAGCAGGTGTATAAAGGCAAAATCTACTTCATGCAACAGGATTGTGAATTGAAGTGAAATGTATATGAACAGGGGAAACTGTCAGAGTGCCACAGAGATGTCATATAAGCCACTGAACTGTGAAATGTGTATTTGCCTCCTCCTCTTCCCCACAGTGTCATTCTGGATGGCATGACAGTTAAGGAAACAATAGACCTGATTCTCATTTACAGCAACACTACTTTAACATGCTTTCATGATGCAGCAAGGTCTTGAAATGAGAGTAACTGTAATCTCGGTCCACTTGAAAGTCTTCTCCACTGCCAGAGTTGAGTGAAGAGGCCTTAGGATAAATAAGAGTGAAGCCTGGACTGTTTAATAGTCCATTTGTACAGCTGACATGAGATGCCCCAAAGAGAGGTGCCTTGTGCAGAAGTGATGGGGCCCTTCCAGACAAAGAGAATCATTAATGTTGGCTGCAGGGATTTGCAGGGCTGATCRCCCTTTAGTTTGACCTTGCTGGGTATAAGGCATGACTCTGTCCCTAGGGAAAAGGACTTTCCCTGGACTATCTCAACATCCACTGTCCCTATTCCTAAGCTGCTTCAGAGGATTGCTTTGGGCCCTGCAAGGCGTGCTGGCTCTGATAGGGATGGATCTTCTCGCAGGTGTGCTGCTCCTTCCTCTGCTCTCTGCAGCTTCCCTTATCATTGCTTTGATGTTTGGGCTAGGGGGAGGCTGTCTCCACTGCTTCACCTGTAGGCCAGCGCTGTCCTCAAATGAGATGTGAAATCCCCTTTGGAAAGTGAGCAAAGTGTAGGCTGTGGAGCATGTTTACACAGATAATTGCTATGGATCCCTCTATCCTTTGGGGTAAAGTGAAATCAAGGACCATAGGCACATGYGTGTGCATGTGACTCTTAGTCGTACTTTCAGGAATTCATTGAGAGCCAACATGGGACATCACTTCCCTATCCCAGTCACAAAACAGGGGCAATTGCCTTGCCTTGCCTGATTGTCCCAGTTCCTGGAGTAATTGTCCTGCTTGTCCCACCCCTTTCCTCTTAGATTTTCCTTTGCTGTCCCCAGCTTCATAACACTATTTGCACTGTGCTCCTACCATCCCTGCGTAAGCTAGAGGGCGGGGGGCAGGCTCTCGTTTCGGGTTCGGTTCCCAAGCGTTAACATTCTTCTTTCTCTTTTCTCTCTCCTGCAGGTACCTGATCAATGTCACCTTTGAAGGCAGGAATTTGTCATTCAGTGAGGATGGATACCAGATGCATCCCAAGCTGGTGATCATCCTTCTGACCAAGGAGAGGAAGTGGGAGAGGGTAGGACATGTTTGGTAATTCTCAAACTGTGTCAGGGAGGAGGAGGATGGAGGAAGGCTCCAGGCGAATAATCTCTCCCACCTTTCTGTACTTCTTATCAAGGGCTGGCAATCTCCTCCTTGTATCTTGGACCACTAGTCTCTCCAATACCCAGGCTGCTGTCTTCTCCATGCAGGATGCCATTACATTCTTCCATTAGCGTGCATAAAAAATTCATCAGCTTCCCTTCTGTAACCTTTGAACATAAGTTTTCCTGCCTTTCAGAGAAGAGACCTCCTCTGTGCCACGGGTTTCAATGGCAGAGACAGAAAACATTTCTCTGTATGGCTTGGAGGCAGTGAAGTTCTGTATGCTAAATGACTGTGATTGAGCTACAGCCACACCTAGTAATATATGCCAATGTTAACTGTGTTTGATATATCTGGCCACTGTCATTTGCAATGGAATGGTGCATTAAGTAGGATGTATATGTGAGATCATATCAAGTTGTTCAAAGATCCAAATTTACATATTTCTGAATAATTTGCATGTAACCAAAAGCACCATTTTAGAAATGGTGTGGATTTCTGTGTTAGTGCAAAGCTTTGGTTCATTTCACCTCCCACATAAAAGTCAGTGGTCCAGGCTCAGAACAAGCACTCCCAAATGATTTGAATTGAAGTAGAGGGGGTAGTTTGAGGGCTAAGAAAATAAGATATAAAAAAGTGATAGGGGTGAGAAGTCAGAGCAAAACCAAGGAGAATTCAGCAGAGCACTCAATAGATATGAAGTGGAGCTCGATCTGGATGTGATCATGTGTATGGCTTAGAAAAATGCCCCTTTGCCCCACCAGGCAGAGAAAGTCTTCTCTCCTTGGCTGCTTGTTCCCTACATGGACTTGCAAGTGGCCTGCATGGCCAAAGCCAGGAAGAAATTCATGGGGAAATGAGAATGAAATAGGGGGCTGTCAGGAGAAGTGCATWCAGAAGAGGGCTGAAGGAACAACTTTTGAAGGAGCCATCACATTAGTGCCTGGCAGGCACTACGGTCTCTCAGTAGTTGCAGGAGTTYGGGAGGAAGGTGAAAGGCCCCAGCTTGTGCCTGGTTTCCAGAAAGACCTGTCTACCTCATGGTCTTGGCACTGTGCAGACCAGAAGAGAGTGTATGGTCTGGGAGAGTCAGACGAGGTCTCAGTGGGACAGGAGCATAAGGAAATGTATGGCATGGCATCAGCATGTGTGGACAACCCTTGAAYGTGTTTGGTGGCAGGCTGGCTTCTCAGGAGGTGGGCAGGAAAGGCTCAGGCTGCAGAGACCTCACATCAAGCTCTGCCCATCACACAGCTTCACTAAAGTCCACCAGGCAAAGTCCAGGAGGATTTGTTCCTAGCTGGCACCAAATTTGTTCTCACAGAGGAAAACTCAATCGTCAGAGCAGGAAAATGAGGCAGTAGCAGCATGAATCCTGGTAGGGGTTATTAGCAGGGCCATCTGTGGGGAATCTGTTGCTGGAATGCTTTGCAGGCTCTGGGGAGGCACAGCTAAACACAGTCCTGTTTTTGTCTTGCTTCTCACATGCATTACCCTGTTACACTCTCWGTGAGGGCTTGGTGGCTTCCATTAGTGATAAGAGGGGTTGTTCAGTCTCCGAGTGCATATCTGTGGTCTCTCAGATGAACCAGACAATTAGTGGAAGGGATGCTGGTAAGCTGGAGTGTTGGGGTTAGACCTGGGACCTGCCTGAGCCTTGCTGTCTGTGGGGACTACTTGGCATCCATTAAACCAGAACAGTTCTTCATTTCATAGGAGCTGGGGCTGGATTGAAATAAGACTATGGTGAACTATGGTAATAGTGGTATGAAAAGCCCATAGTGCTTCCTGACCACAAATGTTTTACCTTGAAGCGGGTGTCTTGCTCAGTGGGAACATCAGATTATTATAATCAAACTCTGAGCTGCTCGAATTTTACACTGTCAGGTTCTTCTTGGAAAACGCAGAAGTCATTTCCAATATGCCCTGATCACAGACAAATACCTTTCATACCTGGAACCTCATACTCTTTTTCTTAATTTTCTCCATTCAGTGGAAATGCAAACGTTAAAATATAAGGGTGAAACAGAACTCTTTGTGGCAAAGATCATCATTTTGTTCTGTGTTTGCAGAGAGTCAGGCAAAGCAGAGTGCTGGCCCTTAACAGCAGCTCCCAGGCAATGCCACAATACAAGCCATAAATTATTCATATATTATTAGCACACAATCCCAATACCTTTGTAAGTGCATTGCTTTGCAGTGTAAAATCATCCAAACTCTCACTGATTTTTGCTAAATTAGCAAGATGCCTTGTCCTGGCAACATACAGAAGAAACTCAGCAAAGCGCAGGAGAGTTTCCAAGTCAAACACTCAGGTGGTAGGAGACAAGAGATGAAAGGCTGCATGGGAAACACTGATTCAGTCCACTTGTGTGTGTTCACTATAGCTCAGTCTTTAATTACATCGCTGCACGCTTTTATCCATAATCAGACGCTGTGCCTGGAAGGAACATCAAGACGTCATTTAGTCCTTCCCTGTGCCCAAGGGAAGGATCAACTAGACCGAAATTATTCCTGACAGATGTTTGTCTCACCTGTTCTGAGAGTCCTTCAATGCTAGAAACTCCATGAAATCCTGAAGCGATCTCTTCCATGGCCTCTTTCTCCTTACCCTGGAAAGTTTTTCTAAYGTCTAACATAGAGTTCTCTGACTGCAGTTTAAGCCCATTACTACTTGGCATCTCCCTAGTGGACACAGACAATTGTTTATTTTCTTCCTCCTTTTATCATCTTCCCTATGTATGTTTGAAGGCTTCTATCATATTGTCTCCCAGTTGTCTCTGCTGTAGATTAAACAAGAATTTGTTTAGTCTCTCCTGGTAGCTCATGTTTTCTAGTCTTCTGATCATTTTTATTAGTCTCCTCTGGATTTAGTGACACAGTTTGCTGCTCTGTACAGCTTGGTGCAATTGATTCTTGAAAGATGGCAAATAGATTGTGAGGAGTACRTCTCATGGGATATATATATAAAGAAATGTTTTAAAATAGGTGCGAAGCCTTCCATTTTCTGAGCAGCAAAGGTGCAGACAGTGACTGAACTGTTTCAGGATTTCAGGTCTGTGATTTTTTTTGAGATTTTGATTTTTCATCCCAATTTGGGAAGAAATATTTTCAAAATCTCACCAGTTATTTCAGAACAGGAATTCATTTTCCAGAAGAGCTACAGCTGTCCCCAGACTCTGATGATGATAAATCTCCTCCTGCGTCCTTCAGACAGACTGAAGCCTCGTAGGGCTGACAACCACAAAAGAACATGTAGARCAACCACTTTCTGGAAAGGGGCAGTAACCTGAGCTCTTCTGCCCTTGTAGCCATGAGTGACGATTCCTCTTGTGATAAGCATATGTGCTGCGTTTCATTCACTTCTCTGTTCTCTGCTCCTTAGGGGCAGAATGCTGCATACCTTCCCTCACTACCTTTTAATTAGCTAGTTAGTAGAGCTCTTTGCTTCACTGGCCAGACAGCCTAGGTGTATTTTGGGTGCCTAGATGACCCTTTTGTATTTATCATAGAGGGGCAGGTATGCAGATGGAGGTGGTGAAGGAGGTCCACCCTTATGCCCCGTGAAGGGCCCTGACTCAATGCAGCGATGAGCTGGGGCCAGAGGTCTCGCAAGGTGAGCCAGAGGTTCGGTACTACACTAGGTTTTGTGTCTGTGGGTTGTGATGTTTTGTGTGGGAAGAGTTTTCACGCAGGCTTTTTCTTTACTTTACTGGTTGCCTTTCTCCTCTGCCCTTCTATAATCCCACACATGATGAGGACTTATTTCTGGGTTCATGATCCCATCATGAGAGCTGGCAAGTGCTGCTGTCCAGCTCTTGCTCACATCCACCTTCTCTGCTGCGGCAGGGCACAGCAGTCCTGTCCCATCAGCTCCCAGCTCCTCCTGTCTGCTGCCTCACTTTCCCCCAGCAAACCTGGGGATGACACAAGTGTTACTATCTCTGAGGCCTTCTTTGGGATTCTTTCTCTACTTTAATTTCTAGTGAGTTTTGCATCACTTCTATCACTGGGTTGTTCTCAGCCTCTCCCTTTTGCTGATGCTTCTCTGACTCTTTCCTTAGGTGTGTCACGGGATTCAGAGCACCTTTCATGCYGCTCATGACAGCAACCTCTTGTGCCACCCCACAGAGCCCTTTGATTTGCAGGCTCCCTGGGGCATCTCTTAACCACGCACRCTCTAGTAACTCCTGCTCCTGGCTGGATGAGCAAAACCCCAGGTGATGGGTTTGGTCAGAGTGCCACTACAAGCCATCTTAGAGGAGTACAGATGGGAAACTTATGCTGAAAGGTTCATTCTCCCTGCTGCATGTGCTAATCCTCTCCTCCCATCAACCCTCACCCCCCTCAGCAGATAAGATGTTTGCCTGCTGCTGCTCCTATAATTATCAGTGTTTGACTTTTGAACTCTTGAAAATCAATTAGCAGCATCTGTTCTGTTTCCTCTAGCCATCGGTGTGGCCATGATTACAAATTCAAGGACAGGCTGCTCTTAGCCTGTTCCCCTACCCCACTGCACACATTAGTGCTCCCTGGGAATGGGGCCATTTGCTGTGACATGCTGTCAGCTGCCTCAGTGACTGTAGACTTCCAGTACTTCCTAATGCTGCAATAGGGTGAAAAACGGTCCCACTACTTGCTGCTGCATGGGCTTTCCAGAGATGTGTTCAGCCTGGACTGTTGTCCATATAAAGTGAGTTTGCAAACTTGTGTGACCCTGTCCCCTGCTTGGGACAGAGCAGTGTTATGCCAATCCATGCTTGGGAAGGGTTCCTTCGGGATGTGAGAGGGAGCTACAGAAAGGAAAGAAGGATTTAGAAAAGCAAAATGGAAAAACGAGGTTTGTTTTATCTAAAAAAAGAAGACAGGGAACAAGATAAGTCTTTGGACATTTAAATCATTGTTGAAAAAAGGACATTATGGTCAGTTGCTTTTCATGTCCACAGTAAGCAGAAAGAAGACATCTTGTTAGATTTTCAAGCAGAAAGATTTCAGTTAGATATGTAGGGAGCTGTCTAATTGTTAGCATGGTGAGACATGCTGAGGCTCATTTGCTGGTGAGGCTCATTTGCTGGAGGACACATAGAAAAATATCCAACAGCGTGGGGTCTAAATCTATCTTGTCCTGTCTCAGAGCTGGTGGATGCAGTAAGTGATCTCTTGTGGTTCTCTGCCAGCCTACATTTCTGTGATTAGATGAACAAGATGAACCTGAAGAGCGTCTCACAAGAGACCACTTATTTGATAGGAAAGAAAAACTGGGTTATGGACAAGCTGATCAGCAAAAACTTCAAGCCTGGTCCAGTGAGGACATCATTTCTGCAAGCTTCTACCACGTACCTTTTGTATGAGCAGGCAGCTGGTGCATGAAAGCTTTTGTGGATGGCTGCAAACAGAAGCCCTTATGGAGGCACTTGTCACCTCCTGCAGTCTGCAGCTTTGGAGGGCTGGTGAACACCACAGAGATGCTGAAGGGGCTGTAGCTTTTGATGATGATGCAGCCTTCAAGCCTGGTCTCAAGTATTTCTGTGCATTAAAAGAAATATTCACTGTCATTTCTTTGTGTGCTTCAATGTCCTAGTGGCAGAAATAACAGGGGAGGGGGGAAGAGGACTGAAAATCTGATCAGTATTCTTGGCTTTTAGTAAGGGCCTGTGTGGTAATGGTCTCTCCATGAAGAACAAATATGAATCATGTACGTGTTATGTTGCCTAGCAGAAGCAATGATTTAGATTTTTTTATTTCATTTTCTGAAGAAGGCTCTTTAAAAATAAGAGAGGAACAAGAATGTAGGGTTGTGAGGTGAAAACTGCAGCTGTACAAATCCAAGCATCTTCTCTGAAGCCCCTCCCCTACTTTTGGAAAGATGACTAGATCGTTTGAGACAGTTTCCTCCTTGTGTTGTCTGGTGCCCACCTGAGCAAGCCTTTCTGATCTCTTACACATGCATGCACAAGTATGCTTGCCTCCCTGGGGTAGAAGTTATTGCCTTTGGCCAGGTTCTGCTCTGTGTGTGGACTTTTGGCATCTTGACAGCATGTCCAGGGACTTCAGAGAGGAAACGTTTTTTATCCTACAGACTCCTTTTATGGTGAGACAAGATTGGATTGKTTTTGCCAATCAGTCTTGTTTTGCTAATTTCCCTGTGTACATGGGGATTTATGACTCATTGTCCCTGAGGAGAAATGGCATAGGAGTTTGTTTAAACCTACTCAGAGTTAGTGACTGATTCTGTTCCCATAGAACCAGTTTTTAGAAGGATATAGCTTCACTTAGGGCAGATGAACCATTCTGGATTTAAGCACATATGTCTGAAATTAGAATGGGAGTCTGTAAATGCATTTCCCCTCTTATTTGTAAAGTTTCTTTCTGGACATTTCTCTAAAAGACTGTAATTTCCTGAATCCCTTGCTTCTCATTAGACAGCAGACTTGCATCAAAGAATACATATTTTATGGATACCCCGCTCCCAAGTGAGTGTCCCTTAGATACCTGATCTAGGTCACATCTGATGTCTCTGTTGATGACCCTGATTCAATCAGACAACCAGATGGCTTTAGTTGTGCACCTATGCCGCACCCACTGCCAGGATTTGGCCTGGCTTCTCACAGTTGTCCAGGATGTAACTGTATGTATTTGTGGCTAGTTATGGCCATGTTAATCTTACACTGACTCCTAAGGAGAAGGGCAGATGCAAGTGCCACACAAAGCTTTCCTTATCAGGCAATAAATGGAACAATCTTTCTGAAAAAGCCTCCTACGTAAATCTTGTGGACGTGCTGATCAAATGGTATCTTTGCTGGCTGATCGTATCAGACCATTAGATTACATYACTGCATCCTGCAATAATGAGCTAGTCCATCTCTTTGACCAAAGAAGACACTAGCTGGGTGTCTTCTCCTAACCACTGTGTATTATGTCAGTATAAGCTGTTTGCTCTCTTTGCCTCTTGCTGAAGCGGTTCCTTACTTTGTTTGCTTGAATTTTGGAGTGTATTTGTATGATTCATGAGCCTGCAGAAAAATATTCTGGCTCTTCTCCACCAGGCCCTACTCCTTGGCTACCGGAGGGAATTCTTACATTGAAACAATGACAGCTTCTTGGAGAGACCTTGTCCTCTAATGCAAATCAGATATTGAAAAATCTGGAGATCTTTATTACACCCAGGCTGTARTTAGAATGCCTCCTACCATATCCGTGCTGGTGTAGCTGATGAGGGTGATAGTAGCCATCTGACCTTTACTGGGGTTGCCAACCTGACACCTTGGACAGAGCAATCCTGAGGACTGTGCCCAGTGTACTAATGTGGTAACACCATCCAGCCACAGGAGAAGACTGCTCTTGCCTTGGTTGCGTTCTGGTTGAGGGCTCTACTCTGGGGCTTTCTTCCAGCTGACTTGCCCATGCCACACAGTGAGGGGGGTCACCGTCCCCCTTGCTGCATGTACATGCAGTCACCTCTTGCGCGTCATCATTGCTGTCCCCAGCACCCAGTTATGGACTTGGGACTCTGCTCTGCAGGGAGCTGTGTGAATGCTAACCAGAAAGGTGGCTCCTACCCCAAAGTGGTTACACTTTAATTAGAAGACAAAAGGCAGCAGATGGATACAGATGGACCAACGGGGGAGTACAAGGGAACAATCAGACAACATTAGTCAGCATGGTAGGCAGCAGGCTTTACACACCAACTGCCTAACTCTTGTGAAGGCTTTGATAGGCAGTGGAGAATTATAACTGGCTGTGTGCAGGCTTACGGGTGCCTCATCGAGAGTGTGAAGGGCAGATGGGAAAAAGCAGTAAAGGTGCTTTTACATGCTTGGAGAGGTATGGCTGAGAAGGTGCAACAACTCAAAAATACCCAGTGCTGCTGGAAAATTTCCAGTCATCTTAACATCTGAGGGGATAATCCTAACTTTACAGAGAACCAAAAAAAACCTGTGGTAAGGCTACGTCTTGTGATGCAGCACCACCTCTCAGTGCAGGGCTGGTGCACTAGTACCAGAGCCACATTGCTTTTGCTTGCCACCAGCTTGCAGGTTTCCGTGGCATGTCAGATGCTGGTGTGTATCTGTGTCCCTTTCACAGTGAGCATTTCATTGATTGTGGGAATGTGTTATCCCAGCGTGTTGACAATAAACATCCATATCTTAATTCAGGTGATAGCTGAGCTGCTGCGGGAAGATGAGCTTTCAAGCATGGGTACAGTAATTAAATATTCCTATCACAACACAGTATCAAGGACCCATCCTATCATCCCTGATCAGTCCACAACATCCTCAAAAAGACAGGAAAGGGGGTTTGATTTGCTTAGAAATGAAAGACAGAAAGATAGCTGTTGTTTTGTATTTTTTGGTGAATGAAAACAAATTCATATTTCTTTTTGAGTCCACACAAAAGGTTTTTCTGACCTGAAAAAAAAAATTAGGTCATTTAAATGTAGTAAAAACATTCTGTAACATAGACCAGTTTTGATAGAAGAATGTGATGTGAAAATGAAATTTTCTAAAGCTTTAATTTTGTGCATTGCCACTTTTAAGCAAAGCATGTTATTGTGAAAAGTCTAAGTGATACATGCTGACATTCTAAGAATCCCCTCCCTTCTGCTCTCTTCGGGGCAAAACTCTTCTCTAATTTCAGTCTGAGCACAAGAATGACTTTTCCCCAAACTCCATTTACAAGTGAACTGACTATTTGTCAGCCTAACAGTAATTGCTCCAGCTGTACTCCACTCAGGAGTGACACGGGCAGGTTGTGTGTCCTACAACACCGGACGGATACACAGCACGAGCAAACTTCACTTTCCCTTGCTTTGTCCCCAGCCACATACTGGAAATCACTTCAGGGAGCCTGCAGCAGCCAGAAACCACAGAGGTTGCCCCAGTGCCATTGGAAGAGACAGTTTGTTTCCCGTTGCTTTTGGTGGCCAGACTATGCAACAAAAAAAGAGCTGAGGAAAGCATAGGAATTTTGGCAGCTTTAAGATTTGAAACTCGTGAAGAGATGAGGGCAGAGAGGAAGCAGCCAACCAAACTGAGTCTGGAGAAAGTGCTAGCATAGCTTCTGCTGAAGTAGGCTCACAGTGAGTGAACGTACCCCCAGTGCCTGAGGGTGTGTTTTCATCTGTTTAGTTGCATTTGCTTGAGACTGTCTCATGTCGACGATGTCTTTGCTTGGCCTGTGAATCCTTTGCTTTTTCTATTTTTACATGTCCTGAATGTTATTAATTGGAGGCTTTCTTTTCCTTCCATGGGGCTTGAGAGAGAAGGGAGGTGCTGCTGTGCCTTCATCTGCATATTCATAGGACCCTACATTTTTCTTTCTTTTGCCTTCTTTTGTTTTCCTTTCTCTTCCTCTCCCTCCCCCCCATTTTTTTGCTAGGGTTTTGGCAGTTTGCTTTTCCTGGAGTAGAAGTCTGGCCACATTTGCTTCTGAATGCATTTGAAATAAATTTTTCTTAATATGAAATTGCTCAGACTTTTATTCAGTAAGGAATAGCTTGCTTGTTGTGTCTTTGGCTTGGTTTTTCTCCTCTGGTGCTGGTTCTGGCCAGYGTTTCTGTGCTTGGTTCTCACACACTCCTTGCTTTGGGTTTGAATCCTGATTGTGTGTGGTTGACTTGGCTTGATGCTGACCTGCATCTTGGCAGTATGTTTTACTAGACCAGGACAGTCTTTTCCCCTGTGGTTTTCTCTGCACTGTTATGTGTTTACTTCTTCGCTACTTTTCAAAGGTATCTCAGTGTTAAAATTGTGGTTATCACTGGAGCTACTGTGTGCTTGAGTTACTCTCGCTGCTCATGAACTCTGGCATGCGTTTAGTGTCATCGATTTGAGCGTACAATATGTTCAGCGTCGTTTGTTTTCCTTCTGCTTGAACTGTGTTTTCCCCGAGTCTGTAATTTTTTCAAACTGCCTTTGGTAACGCTAGATCCTGGCACTCACTCTTTTGTTGCCTCGTAGTGGTGTCTGAGTTTCTGTCACTATCCTCTGGCCTTTCTTCCTTGTGAAAGGCTCTGACATTTACTGACCTGGGTTTATTTCTAGAATCTGTGGGGGTTGTGCTGTCTTCTGCTGAGTCAGCAGTTTGCCAGGCTTATTTAATTTCCTTCTGCTGGGCTAGCTGCATTCTGCAACATCTCCTACCATGCCAAGCCTGGAAGATTGTTTGACAGCCTTTTTCTTGTTCCTTTTTAAGCTTTCGACTTGGTCTGCATTTTGTGTGACAGTTTCTGGTGCTTGTTTCCCTTAGGTTTATTTCCTCAGTTCCTGTACATTATAATGACTTACATTTCTATTGTTCCTTCCTTCGAGAAGGATGCTAAGCACTTTGCAAAATTAACATACAGGCAACATTTCACTATGAGTAACGTTCAGCTGCTCGTGTGGTGGAATGGGGTTAGGCTGTTTAATGATGCAAAACTGCGCTGCACAGCCATGTAGGGTAAGAAAGAGGAGTCTCAAACGGAAGGAGGCGAGGAATTTTTAATTGGACTCTAGCCAATTTTGTCCCTAAAGTCTGATTTTGGGGAAGATTATGGATCATTGAAGATCAGGAGTGATAAGACCTGTGTCCTTCCCTTTCCAGATGATAATGCCCGAGCCTCAGATATATGGTGGGAGGAACAAACGAGTCTGTGATCAGGATCAATGAAAATATTCATCAATTTTGGTCAGATATGGAGGATTTATTTTGGAAGTTTCGTTGCTGTAAATGAAAACTGACATTTTGGTGTTTTCATGTAGACTCACAAAAGCCTTTAGATACCATTCACAGAGGCAACGTGGAGGAGGAAATGGCAGCATCTTCCCCCAGATCCCAGAGCCTTGTTAGCCAGACGGTGAGGACAGACTCCTAGGCAGTGGGAAAACTGCATTCAAATCTCTTCTGCCTGATTCAGAACRCAGGTTTAAACTGCGGTCTCCGTCACCTCTCAGGAGAGAGGTCTAGCCCTTGGGACTGGGATTTTTTTTTATTTATTTTTTTCTTTTTAATTGAAACTCCTTTGCCAGTGAGTACTCAAAGTGTCTTTGCAGATGTTTGTTTGGATCCAAATTTCCATCACTTTTATTAATCATGTCTGATAAAGAACATTATTTTTTTGTGTGTGTTGAATGGATGAGTTTGATTAGTGGAAAATTCAAAAAAGGAAACAAACCTGGGTTTAGATTGAAGCAACGCCTTTGATTTTTTTTTCCTGTATTATTCAGACCTTGCTTTGAAAAATCATTTTTTGTGCAGCTTGATCTGAAAACCATTTTGGTCAGTGTTGGAGCATGCAGGGCTGGCCCTTATGAGAATGGGGAAACTGTGCAGCAGGGCAGCTTGCCACCCACCACATAACACAGGGTGCACACTGCAATGTTAATGCTGATAGGTGCTGCAGATCCTTTTGTTCTCCCATTAGATCCACCCTAGTATTATGTAATCCTGTGGTTTTTGAGAAGAAATAATGTTTGCTGGTAAATCAGCTTATATTGGGTGCTGCACTGGACAACAGAGATGTGCTGCAAGTTTTCCAGTCTAAGCAGTGTCATATGACAGTCTCACCATCCAAGCTGGGAGATATGGGAATAATAGAAAGAATCCCTTCTTCTGCAGTCTGCTGCCTGAGATCAGCTCCTGCACACCAAGTTTAACTCTTTGCTCCAAGCATCATCTGGGTGTTTTAAGAATTCAGGATTGCTCRGGTCACTTCTTTCAGACCAGTGCTTTACTTTTGTTTTTTTTTTTTAGAAGTGGGAGCTATTTGCTTTCCTCCTTAGATGTGTGCTCATTTTCACTGAGGCCAGAGTTCTTTGTATTGCTGCATTTAATTATGTTTGCTTTGTAAAGATTGCTGGGATTACGGCAGCATCTCATTTCTGTAGCTTTTCTGCCTCTGACAGGGGCTACCTGTGGACAGCTGCTTTCCTTGAGCTTCTCTTGTGTATAGATCAGCCTGCATTTGTAGTTTCCACCAGCTTCATGCCTTGTCCCTTTTCTTACAGGTGGCTGCTATTTGAGGTCTTGGCTTTCAGGATGGCTGAGGAACAGACCTATAGAGAGCTGTGTGTGTCTGTATTTGAACAGTTGTTCTCATCCGTGCTCTGTCTCCTGTGTTTGGTCCCAGAATAAGTCCTGTGTGTGTATATATTTTCCTGCTCATTGCCCAGACACCTTGCTCCAGCCTGGGACTAATGGAGACACTGTCTTACAAATAAAGATTAAAAGAGCACAGTCTAGTGAAATCTGCACTAAGGACGTTCTCCATTAAGAAGTCCCCTGTCTCAAATAAACCCTCTGAAGTATTCCCAGGGTTTACTGTGCAATGTTACTTGAACTTTAGTTAAAACCTGCTTTCTCTGGGTAGCCTGTATCTTACTGGACCCTTGTCTGGTTGCTGAGGATAGATTTTTCCCAAACATATATTTTTGCCAGATAGGGAGTATGATAATTTTCTGCAAGTGTTTGAAAGGAATAATCAATAAGGAAAGGAAGGACTTCTTTAGGACAATCCAAGTGAGTGTAATTAAAGAGTAATGGGGAAGCAGGAGGTAGAGCAAAAGTGCATTTAGATTGAATATCGGGGATCAGTGGGTTCTTTTAGAAGTTGCAGAACAGTTGTCTGATGAACATGCTGGGAGCCTGGTTGCTGCAGCTGTTGACCATGGGATGGGACAGACCAAAAGGGAGGGAGGTGGAGAGGAACTGACCGGAGAGACATCCACCAAATTTTTTATTTTCATTGTTCCATGTCTGTCTGTATGTCATTCTGGAGGACGAGCAGCACAGCACCCCTGGGGGAAATCCTCCATCTCCCAGACATGCTCTCCTCCCAGCTGCCCTGTCTGCCCTCCTATGAGCAGGAGCGTGGAAGAAATTTCCCTTGCCTTCTGCTTGAGGGGAGGGGGCCCAGTTTGTGCCATGACAGAAGGAGAGGGCTGAGAAGCCTCCCGCACCCTGAGGAGCCCAGCGGGGCTCTGCGCTGCCCGCCCTGCACCTGCGCGGGTGGAATTTTCCAGGAGCGTCCCCCTCCGCCACCACCATCGCTTTGCAAACTCCAAGAAACGCAACTCATGAAAATGCATTCTTAGCACACAGCTGACATGGTCAACATCTGGTTTCCAAAGAGAGTGCTGTGAGAGATTTGAAATTGCTGCACTGTGGAAAAAATGACTTGGGGTAATTATAGATACCTAACAATACTATTTAATTTCTTCTGCCATGTCTTTCCTACACTGTGTATCTGGTTATGCTTCAGAGAGCTGAATAATTCTGACAGAGGGCAGTGAAAGGGGTAGGTAAGGGAGAAAAAAAGTCCCCCGTGATTTCAGTTAAGATCTGAAATGAATTAAATGTGAGTGGAGGATTAGATGTTTTCAAGTCCTGCTCCAGAAAGGGGGACCTTTGCCTTTTTTGTGCATTGTCTATGGGAGGATGTGGAGGATGATTAGGGAAGGTGAGGAAGACAGGACCTCTAAGCACAGACTCATAGGACAGGGGGAGCTTAGCRCAAAGCCTCACTGGCAGCTGGGGTGCTGCTTGGCCCCACTTCTGCTGAGCAGGCTCAGAGCTTGGGATCACAGGGGAAAGGGTAGTGAAATTTATAACGTTGGACCTGTGCCCAGTGGAGAGACTGACTGCTCCASGAGGCAATTCAGAGTGGCTAAAAGTCAGACCCCTGCTCAAAAGCACCTTTGCTTCCTCTGATACAGAGGGAGCCTGCAAAGACCAGCCTCAGCAGGCTCAAGTGAGGACAAGCCTGGATCCCAGCAAGGTCTCCTCTCTGCTTCAGAAGTGCTGTCTTTCTGTTGGCACTGCAGTCCAGAGGTCCTGCGTAGGCTGTGTGTGTCCACAGCCAAGATTCCTCCTGGCAGCACAGAGCCAGCTGCAGTGATGACCTGTCCCCCAAGAAATGAGCACATTCCCTGGGGGCTGCTGCAGCAGAGAGAGCACCGCAGGGGGCCTTAAGAAGAGGCTCAAAGGCCAAGTAGGAGAACCSCTGTGGAGGTCAGAACATGGTTTAAGAGAAACCCTCAGAGACTAAGTGGCACATGTGAAGRGGCACAGCGAGAACCACGGAGGGCAGAACTGGGAAGCAGTGGGCAAAAATAGAATTTGGGGACATTAGATGTCGGTTCTAGTTGTCAGGGTGGAGACACCCAGGAGAGGGAGCCTTGGGGACTATTGAACCTTTCTGTAGAGCCCAACAGGAGGAGAAGGATGTTATGGGGCGGTCGCTGTTTGATTTGACCTGCAGTGCAGCCATGGTCGCAGTGGATAGACAAGGATGCAAGGTGAAGATGAAGCCCATGTGTCAAGGCCCTGAGACGCTGCGTGCTACCTTTCTGCCCTTTACTGGATGCTGTGTCCCATCGCATTTGCTGGCTCCGAGACAATTACGGCTGTGCAGAGGTGAAGTGAAAGGCAGTGGAGGTTTTCTAAAGGGATGATGGAAGGTCAGCAAGAGACTTCAAGCTGAGGACTTGTCAATTGGTATAGCTTCTACTGGTAAATTGTCCCCTGAAGGCAAGCTCTTAGTATCATTTGATCTAGAGAAATGCACCAAAAGGGATATAATGAAGATATTCATATTATGAAAGTGTGACTGTTATCCTGGAAGAAGCACTGTTTAAGACTCATTTGTCTATCATGCTYATCGGGGCTTGTCTCAGTGACATGTAATCTGAAAAGTTGTTGATGCTGATGTGTTACAATACTTAAGTGTAGGCCTTGGGAAAGAGGCCTACATGTGCAAACATATCTATTTGAGTGACTCTGCCCAAAAGTAACTCATATTGAGTTAACTTGCAGAAAATCCTCTGAAAGGTTTTTTGGTGGCAAATTAGTACTTCAGTTAAAATACACTTTTCATATGAGGTGCTTATTTTCCTTGAGACACTCCAACTTTTTGTGAGAAGGCTGAGAAGTTTGAAAAGAGACACTCCAGAGTCTTTTATTGCTACAAACGGGTACAAATTGATTTTGGTTTTTTGTTCTCAAATTTTTGAATACTATTTTGAAATTTTCAGCAAAAAAAGCAATGTCAGGGACCTCCTCTCATTTATATTCAAACAGATATTTCTATGTGTTTCAGGAAGCCAGAAACACGAACCATATGATTCTGGTATTAAAAAAAGAACATACTCTTAGCCAGTGTACCTCCTTCAGAGGAAATTACCATCTCTGCTCCAGAAGGTTCTGCAATGATAAATGCAAAGCTGTGCAAGATGCTGAGGGAATAACCGAACCTTGATCTCTGAGGAAACAGCTAGGGATGGATACTGGTTCAAGGTCGAGGTCCTGGACAAATCTGAAGCTGTGATCTCTTTCCCTGTTGAGGGCTTATGAAGGGTATGGTGAGCATGGGGACAGCTGTGTGGCAGGAAAAACAGAAATTATTGGAATGGGGTGTAATAATTAATGATAAATATTTAGACAGCATCACAACTTTGCAAGATGGTTTCGAAAGATTAAAGCAAAAAAGAGGTGTTCTGTTCTTGAAAGACCTCTCTCACAGGCCACCTAGACACCATCCTCTATAGTGTCATGCAAAGCTTGTGTCTTTTCCTTGCTGCCTTGCACCCTCTCCCTCTCCCACTTCCTTATTCCAGAAGCTGCTCTGTTGCTGCAAACTAGGCTATTCTGAGTTATACTGATGCTGTAAAATCGGTACTGCAGTTCCTGACCCAGACCTTCCTTCTGGGGCCTGAGCACCATCTTTGTCCTCTGGTGGATTGGGATGGCAGTCCTTGCCTGGTTCTTCATGTGAGGTGCGCGTGCCCAGAAAGTGTTTTCATGCTCTGCCAACACTGTCCCTCCAGACAGTGCTGGACAAGATAGTGGTGCAAAGCTCAGCAAAGCCAGAACATGAAGATAGCCAAGAAGAAGGAGGAGGGACTGGAAGGGGAAGGGTTAAAATAAATAACTCTCATGAGATCTGTGTTGAAAGCAGATTGACTGCATCCTTGATTACAAACCTGTATTTTAGGGGAGAGACTAAACCAGGATTATTTCTGCTTAGAATTTTGCTGTTACTGGTCATCCATTTCTGAAGCACTTTGCAGAGCAGTGAACCAAATACTGGTTGACGTGGCCAGTCAACTATCTACCTGCAGCATAATACCGACAGCGCTGGAAACTGGAACTGGCTTCAAGGATTTTCTGACATCACCCTGACCTCTGTAGAAAGAGGAGGAGACAGGTTACCAGCCTTTTGTGAGCCACTCCAAGAGATACCGCAAACAACTATCTTTCGAAGTAGATGAGTTCTCCCTTTATCTGCCTGCCAGAGGGCTTCATTGCAGGGGAAGGTTGTTGCTGAGTTGCCTGTGCAGAAGCAGATCTGAAGACCTCTGATTTTCCTCACCTGTTTCAGCCTAGGTTTGGGAACAGGGAAACTGTGAAGTTTGTAATAACCAGGATTCAGTTGCTGAGTCAGACACACATCTTCTATTACACCTCCGTTCTGCTCACTTCAGCTACAGGGTAGTTTGAGGTAATTGCTTATCTACACAAGAGCTCTTGGTCTGGGGGAGAAGACCTCCATGTGAGTGTGAGGGGCATCTTGTTGGTAGTTTTGGAGGCTGAGGCTTGACTGCAAGAGGCCACAAGGACTCAGAAAAGCACTGGACAATGTTCCAATATGCCTATGAAAGGAGCCTGGATGACTGACCTCCAGGTACCAGGGTGTTCCATCTATTTTGTGTCGGACATGCAGACAAGAAATAGCACTCTAGCTGTTTAAAAACATCTTTGTTTTGATTTTACTTGCTGTGTTTTGTGCCCTTCTTGCTGCCATCATTATCTCTCTTGCTACTGGGTACCACAGATCACCGTACAGGAGCCTGTGCCGAAGTCATAGTGAGGTTAAGCCATTTTGTTGAATAAGGCTCATGAACTGACCCTACAGTACCTCTCTCTTTCAGCGGTGAGTCTACCTTCTTTTGTGTTTCTGGTGCAGCTGAAGGTACTGAATTTGTTCTCCAGAGGCCTCTGTGGCTTTGCATCCTGAGTATTTTGTAGCTTTATGATTCAGCCTGGATTGAAATTAGGTAGGTTAATTGAGCTAAAAATCTGTAGATTTGTACATGTAGCTTACCAGTGGTGTGATCTTGGCACAGGGTGCTAGATACTGATACTTTCTTCCATGGCCTTGGTAAAATGCAGACAAAGGTTGCTGACCTTTAAGACAAGTTGCACTGCCTGCCTATTTGCTGAGGCTGTTTCTGAGGAGAATGGTAGTATAGGAAAGTGTTTGGTGTATTTCTTCTTTATGGGCTGTGGAGGTATCTAATGTAATTTTCTGACCTTGTGTTAATTGGAAGTGTTTCTGTGGATGTTCTTCAATGTTATTGCTATTGCACTTGGAGAGATTGAAATAATACACAATACAGAATGGGAAATAAATAACATCAATGATCCTATGAGGTTTGGCAAATTTTATGTCTGTGGTACCTGGAGCCTTCTTGTTGGCTAATAAACTATTTGTCCTTCTTTCTCTGGCTTCTCTTCTGGAGAAAGTGTTCTCACAGGATCTCTCTCTTACACACACCAAGCACCAGAAATGCTAAGGAATGGAAGGCAGGGCAGTGAACAGGGGAGACACACCTCAACTGGAGGGGATGCAGGGAGGTAGGGAACAGTGATATGTGGAATGTACAAAGTGACAGATCAAAGTTGAGGGATTTGTTGACTCCTTTGTTAATTAAGAAGTCAAAAGAGGGGTGATCAATCAGAAAAAGTGGCCTTCATCTGGGTTAGGACAAAGCCTCTAATTTCCTTAGCAAGATGGCGACTGATGGGCTGTGGACAGTTTGTTCTAGAAGTCCCAGGAAATGGGACTTGATCGATAAGGGAGGAGCAGCACAGCTGCAGCAGTGCATGAGGTCAGGTTTCCTCTTTCTGCTGGTGCAGAAAGAGGAACCTTCTGGCTTGTGGATGGACTGATCTACACAGACTGCTTTTATCAGCAGTTATTGCTGAAAGCGGTGCTTCATGTTGTGGAGACAACACTTTCCTTCCCGTTTATATCATGGTCATCTGGAGATACTTTGTTGTGGTTTAACCCTGCAGGCAGCCAAACACCACACAGCCGCTCGCTCACTCCCCCCACAGTGGGATGGGGGAAAGAATCGGAAAAAAAAAAAGTAAAATTCATGGATTGAGATAAAGGCAGTTTAATAGAACAGAAAAGGAAGGGAAAATAATAATAATAATAATGGTAGAATATACAAAGTGAGTGATGCACAATGCAATTGCTCACCACCCGCTGACCTATCCCCAGCCTGTACCCAAGCCGCGATCGCCCCTCCCCCACCAACCCCCAGTTTATGTCCTGAGCATGATGTCATATGGTATGGAATACCTCATTGGTCAGTTGGGTCAGCCGTCCTGGCTATGCCCCCTCCCAGCTTCTTGTGCACCTGGCAAAGCATGGGAAGCTGAAAAGTCCTTGACTAGTGTAAACACTACTTAGCAACAACTAAAACATCAGTGTGTTATCAACATTCTTCTCATACTAAATCCAAAACACAGCACTATACCTGTTAATAGGAAGAAAGTGAACTCTATCCCAGCCAAAACCAGGCATACTTGCAGTTGTGTAGCCATGGCTATGGAAGAAGAGTTCAGACCAAAGCTCACAATGATGTCCCTTACCTCTTGCAGTTTGCCACCTCCAGAGGAAATCCTGGAACTGTTTTGATGCAGTTCACTAAAACTTTCTTTGATGATCCCTTTTCTAAATCCACCCGAAGGAGACAAAATTTTATTTACTTTGATTTCCATCCTCAGTCTTTCGGCATGTAGTTTACAACGGGGCATATTTCTGGGATAAATCAGTTCAAGATTCATTGTTCAAGAATGAAAATTTCCTCTGTACTCCCATTCCCAGCAAATTTACTTACTTGAGAAAAGGAAAGTTTTGATGTTTTGTAGTTCTCTGTACTGAAGCCATGCTGAGTATCAATGATCTTCTGACCTGTGTCCTTTGCTTATGTGTTTTGCAGCAGCGGTATTTAATACAACATTGTAAGGTGCAGTTGCCTCTGCAAAGGCAATGCTGGATTGCTCTAGGTCCTTCTGGTAGTACCCCTGCAGTCTGTGATGGGTGGCATGTGGTATAGACCAATTCACTCCTCCTTCGTCTTTAATCTGTGCACAAACTCCCCATGAGAAGCTGAGGGAGGAGAGGTGGAGCTGTCCTTSTGACAATTTCCCTTCTCTCCCCTTCACACAGGGCCCAGAAGCCAGCTTTCCTGGCTGCTGAGAAAGAGGTACTTGGAGAAATGGCAGCTGAAGTTAAACTGTGGCAAGAGAAAGGGGTGATAGAGAGAAGTACTTTTTGAAAGAACATGTTAAATCCTAAAGGTCTCCGTCAGTCCAACACCTCTGCCACTTAACTTCATAGTGAACACGGATCAGGGGATTTTCACTGTTGATCAGAAATAGTGTTCTTTTTCTGCAGCTGCTAAGAAAACTCTACTCTATGCTACAGGCTTTTCTGTCCATGGCTAGGAGTGTAGCATCTCCACAGCAGGTTATGAGTTCATTGTGTTTTCATATTGGCAATAAATGATGTGGGAGACTTCAGAGTGGTTCAAGACATAATGTCCCATTTTCTCAGTAACAAGGTAGGACTGCCTTTGCTTATGCTCTCTGGAGATCAAAGTGAATTTTATCTCCAGGCTGTCATTCCAGGCTCCTCCACAGATGCTGAGAACAGTTAAAAATGCTGGTGGAGTTATTTAAGTGTCCAGTGATTTGGACTCAGAGGACAAGGCCTCGTCCCTCAGATATTTTAAGTGTGTGGTCCCCTGGGGCCCAGGAAAAGGAAGAAAACTTTGTGCTAGAGGTAAGCACTTTTCCGGCAGAATTTTGTGTTGAAAGCTCTGTTCTTTCAGAGTTTCCCTTAGGCCAGGACAGTCAGTAGAGGTAGATTTACTTGTGGGATGGTTTAAACGTAATTATATGGGCTAGCCTCCCCATCAGTATTCTGTCTTTAGGGAAAATAGCCCAAGTTTTTAATTTTGGGGTGATGTTTTTTCCCATCCTCTTTACTATCTTGTTTTGGCTGCTGTTTTGGCTTCTGTTCAATGGCCAAAGATCTCAGGCAGCCAAAATGCCAGGTGTAAAAGTCCGATGCAGCAATCTTGTGTCCTACTTGACACTTTTCACCATCCAGGCTTTGCTTGCTGCTGCACCCAATACACCAAATGTAAGCCCAGAAACAAACCTCAACATGGCTGTGAACAAAGCTTCTTCGTCTTTGCTTCTTTCTAAACATTGCCATTGCAACTTTGGGAATGGTTCCTGATCCTGGGAATGCCTGGTCCTTTCCTCATCAGCATCAGGCCATGTCCCTCACTGTTGCGCTATGACAGGAAGTTCCATAACCTGATGCTCCAGTGTGTGGAAAAGTATTTCCTAGATCCCACAAGCATGTATGTATGATCCTAAATGAAAGACACTAATGAAAAAAAGAAACTTGTACCTACTTTTTAAAGGTTCCGGATTCAAAAAATAAGACTTTCTTTCTTTCCTGGATTGTAAGCAATTTGACTCTCCAGACATCTTTTATTGTCTGCTGTAATTGTATCTAGTCATCCACAAGCTTGTAGTTCAGAAAACTCTGCCTTTTGGGGATCATGATAATCCAAAATATTCTTATTTTGGTATGTGCTTGACCCAAAGTTTCTTCAAAAGCTCAAAATTATAAGAAAAAATCTCAAACAAAAAAGCACTTAGAATTTGACTTTACTAAGTATTTTTCAAGTTATATTATTGTGAAGAAAAAACCTACCTCTTTTTAATAAAAATACACACTTTTTAGTGCTAGAATAATTCTATGGTTGGTCAAATTTTAGCTTCATGCTTGTTCAATGGCATAAGTGACTTTTGACATATGAGGAAATCTAGTTCACAAATAGAAAAGTTCTGAGTGATTGTGAGTGAATGTTCCTTGAGATTGCAACTGTTCCTTGAGATTTCTTCTCATTTTCTCATTTTGAATGCACATCAGCTGTGGATCTCCTGAGAGAGATGTACCTAGACATGTGACTTTCTGGAGAGTTGTGCTTCATCTCCAAAGCAATAATGAAGATTAAATGCTGACTATGGCCAACATGCATGGTGAATTGCAGCGAATGCATAGGCTTGTTCTGTTCAGGAGACAGTCTTCTATTGCAGATCCATGTGAAGATGTGTGTTGATAGGTGGGAGTTTGGATGTTGGCAGCTAATTTTGAGTAAGACCTGTCTTCTTCACTAAATGGGAGTTGTCACAGAAGAGCCTAGGATGTTTCATAGTCCATTAAACTGGGTAAACATGGCAGCTCTTAAGAAAGCTGTAAAGTCCATTGAGTTCTGGGGCAGTAGAGTGGTTGGGATGTGGTAACAGTGCTGCTGGGACAACAGTGTGTTCTTATCTTGATCTGATTCCAATCCAAGGTCTTATCTGCAGACTAGGAGCTGGCCTCAGAGGGTGTGGCCTGCACCTTGAGGGAAAAAAGAGATGCTGTTTAATCCCAGAAAGTAGGAAGGAAGCGGGTGATACTACAGGAATGATGCTACAAGGCAGCAAGGAGGCCTTTCCTGTACCATGCATGATTTCCTTTGGTAAGGGGAAGGCTCTACTAGATTCTTCCCTTTTCTCTTTCTCTCCATCTCTATTTACTTACTTATCTTTTTTTTTTTTTTTTTCTCTTCCTGTTTTACTGGCTGGGTTTCTAAGAGCAGCCCGGCTGGGACTGAGGTAGAGCTGCAGACTGGCGTCTTGTGCACTCTCCTAAATGCCTTTTCAAGCAACCTCAATAATTGATGAGCACCTGGGTCCTTGTCTGCACTGAAGAGTGCACATGGTATTTAATACATGAAAATGCTATTTCGCCCATCAGATCTCATCCCTGGAACAGCACCGTTTCCCCAGGATACCAGTTAATTGTTCTCTCAGTAGTTATAGAGGAACTTCCTTCCTCTGATGGTTTCAGCTGCTTGACTTCTTCCAGCCTAGAACTTGTGCCTGCTCCCAGCACACCACTGTTGGCTTCCACTTGGCATGCCAGAGCACAGTTCAGACTCCTCCTTCCTACAGTGGGTTGCTTCCTGACCACTGCTGTCTAGCCTGTCCTACAAGTGAAACAAGTGCAGCAGGCCTTAGGTCATCTCCTGGGTTTCCATGGCCCGGATTATCATCCTGAAACACTGCACAACTTGTTGCCTGCCTGGGATTAACTGCTCTTCATTGGTGTGGAAGATGCACTGACACAGCAGCGGGTGCAGGAAGGAGCGGCAAGTCAGGGTTGAAATCTGTCAGAGGAGCTGGAGAAGGAGGAGGAGGAGGAGGAGGAGTGGGCAAGAATTGTCAGGTCAGGGAAGGTGCAGGCCATCAGTTTAACATTAGTCTCTGCTGAGCACATGGGTGGGATAGGGTAAGCAGGACTGAATAGCTGGGGATGCTGCTGAGCACATGGGTGGGATAGGGTAAGCAGGACTGAATAGCTGGGGATGCTGCTGAGCAGGACACAGGCATATTGACAAAACTAGGTGTGGAGTGGGAGGAAGGACTAAAATAGTTGAGGTGCCACGGATGGGGTCTAAGGTGCACTGGCTGAACTGCTTATTGCTGTCATGGGCTGAAATGGCAGGGTGTGCCACAGGCCAGGACTGTGGGACAGGAGGTCTGGTGCATGTTAATACCAGTCTCTATTCTGCTGTCAGCATGACAAGGGAGATTTGTGCAAGGGCAAGGGTGAGTGTTTCCCAAGACAAGGTAACCACCTCCTTTTTCCTGTTGCAGCAACACATTACATACCCAACCAGCCCCTTTTTCCAAAGGAAATTTACAGAAAGAGAGTTCTGTGAACGCACTGCATTGGATCAGTACCTGTAAAGCTGACCCAGGTAGTATCTGCCAGATACTGGAGAAACACGAATGCCTGTCTTCAAAAAAGAGCAGGGAGGGGAGCAGAGGGGAAAGGAACTTTGGAATTGCAGATTTATGGAATCACTGTTGCTTAACCCTGATCTTCAGAAAGAATATGAAATGAATTATCAACCAAACTCCCTGTCAGCATCTGAAGAATAACAAGGAGATGTGTAAAAGTCCACCAGAATTTGTTGAGAACAAGTCATGTCAGACCAATCTAATATCTTTCTGTGACAGGGTAACAGGCATTGTGGACAGAGGTGAAACTGAAGGTGTCATCTGCTTTGACTCCAGTAAGGGTTTTACCATCTCTTTTATCACACTTTGTTAGCAATCTAGAGGAGCGAGGTCTCAAGGAGAGCTAATAAAAAATGCATGCAAAATGAATAAGAATGTCAAAATGGAAGGGAGCACGGACTGGGGTTCTGTGAGGGTCTGTCCTGTGCTGAGTTCAGTTCAATGTTTTCTTTAACAGCCTTGGTGATGGATGGAGAATTTGCATATCAAATTTGAAGACGACAGCAAGCTGGGGGGACTGTGAATTTGTTGGAGAACAGGGTTAGAATTCATAATGATCCTGGCAAATTGGAGCTACGCTCTGAAAAAGTGGGATGTAATTCAATAGAGACAAGCGCAAACTATTGTACCTTGGCAGGAATAATGGACTACATAAATACAGTGCAGAGAAAGATCAACTAGATCACAGTTTTGCAGAAAAGGATTGGGGGGAGGATAAAAGATGATCACAAGCTGAACATGATTGTGTGTTGTTGAGAAAGAGGCAAATGTTGTACTTGGATGTATAAATAGGAGTTTAGCTTGCAAGGCGCATGATGTAATCTCTGTGCTTTGCTGGGTGATGGTAAGGCTGAAAAACTGTGCAGTTCTGTGGATAGCACTTCAAGAAAGATCTGGACAAACTGGAACGAGTCTGGGGGAAGCAGTGAGAATAATCAGGGGTGTAGAAAATAAGACATACAAGCAGTAATCTAATGAATTGGGATTGTTTACTTGTAAGTTGAAGGGGCTGGGGAGAAAGCAGGGAGAGACCGGACAACAGGCAATGAACTCTGAATCTCAGGGCTTCCCCATTTGCAGCAATCCCTTTGACAGCACTAAGTGACAGTATTAGTGACTGTGTCAGTGCTCTTACCTGGTCCCTGATGGAGGAAGCATTTCTGTGATGAGGTTTTTGTGGTTGGAAGTTCAGGTGGTTCCTGTCTGTTGGAACAGTTCCTTTGGACCATGGTCAACACAATGGCACTGGAGGCTGACACAGGAAAGAAGGGAGAACAGGACAAGTGAGCAGGGCTCATGAGGAACCTCTCCCACTTGGAACAAGTGGGGCGCACTGAGGCCAAGGGGCCACTTCGGACCAAGAGTTGTTAGAGCCACTCACAATGAGTGCTGCGTGCCGCCGAGGTCTTCAAAGTGAGGGTGAAAGGATGGCAGGTCATTTTCTGCACAGCATCTGGAACTCTGGAAGAGGGATAAAGGCTTCCATTTCTTTCTTTAAGCCAGGTTTTGCTTTTTATTGCCTTACTTGGTCTTGTCATTGACCTTGCCTTTTTCTTTCATCTGCATCTTCCGTATGTATGTATCTGTCTGTCTATGTCTGTCTGTCTATCTACCTATCACCACTGTACATCCAGAGTGATTTAGCTTGTGTGTCTGTGATACTGCCCCAACTTCCACTCTTCTGGATTTCTTGTAAATGTCTTCCATTCTCTTCCATCTGGCTACTTTAATTCCCTTGGATTTTCAGATCTCAACTCTCTCATCTTCCATGTTAGTATTATGGTGTCTTGTATTAGGCACTGCAGAAACATCTTCCAGAGGTCAGTCTCTCAAAGTGTTTGAATGAGATGTTGCACACTACGAGTAGATAAACTAAACATGCACATAGAGACAGTGGGAGATCTTGAGGGCAATGAGGAAGTCAAATACCTGTATTATAGCATAACGAATGGTGCTTGTAACTTGCTGTCTGACTAGCTGTTGTAAGCTGGACTGCAATCTGACTAGCTGTTGTAAGCTGGACTGGCAATTCTTGCAGACATCATGGCTGAAGAGAGTTTGAAGGTTGAATCTCATGATGTTTAAAATGCTGTCTAGATTTCATTGGATGCCAGAGTGCCAGATTCTGCCTTCTCAAAGGAACTGGAAAACAAATTTATCCTTCCATACCTGAAACTGTATCCCATTCATTCCTAATTTTCAAATTCCAAATGTATTCACCACATAATGCCTTGACATCCACATTTTTTTGTTGGGTATATTCATAGCCTGTTGTCATGTGCAGTACTTTTAAAATAAATTATGAGTCTGAGGCCCAGTGAACTCTTTGACTAGCCTTGTCTGGTAATATTTGAGAGCTATATAAAACAGCGTTGAAATGTGGAGGCAATATTTAGGCATGGAAGGACAGGTGTCTGTTTTTACTCTTTTGAGAAGATCTGAAGTCTGTAGTTGGCGATAAAGGGGGCAGGCAAGAAATTCCTAGGAAGGCAGAAAACAGAAATGCAGCATTTTTATGATGAATGAGCTTTTATGCAGTTGCTTTTAAAAGGCAAAATTATATGGTCATTTGTACTGCCTCTTGATTGCTCAGTGCACCAGCTATTCTTTATGCTGCATGCCATTTGCTGTCTGGTATTTAACTTTGCATAATATTCTGGGATGCGGTTTGCACAAAGGCGCCTGTATTAACACATCTGTACTGTTTCGTACTGTTAGATGGGGGTAAGATTTCCTCCAGGGGTGCTCATTAACTTCCAGTATTTCTTGCCCTTATTATATGCCATCCTGGGTTAGCTGAGCTCTAGACTTGAGCATGACAGATGGCTATTCTGTTGCAGCCTTTTCTGGCCCTTTTTCTCCCACTGTCACGCTATGGCTGCAACATAAGCTTTGAAGGGTCATTATCTAAATCATTGCATAGAAAAGTCCTTTGGGAGCCAAATTCACCTCTGGCATAAGTGGCTGCAATTCCATTGACTTCAAGGTAGGTTGACTGCTTGACGTCAGCGGTAAATTTTTGCAATGTAGATATCAAAATGAACAGTACTAAGGCATAATGGAGTGGTTTCTGTCCCGAAAATGACCCATTCTTGGGCTTGATTTGGCSCGTTGACGGTGCTGCACTCCATCCTTGCATATTAAAAGCCCCCTTTTCTGTTTGCTTCTGTCCTGGGACCTTCTTTTCTCCTCCCTGTTGTCTTCCTTCCAAATTCCTTTAGATCTGCTTGTCTGCAATCACATGCTCCCTTAAGCTGCACGTTCCCCACCCTCAGCTCCCTCTTTGCAGCCAGTTGTGCTGAGTCCCTGCAGCAGACGATGTTAAGACAAAGCTAAAATAGCTATCCCAGGATGATGATTGCCACTAGGTCTTTGGAGTTTGTGGAAGATGATGTAGACCAAAGCCCACAAATGGTGTCTCACAGCTATTGCAATCCAGGACTCCCATATCTCCCTTATACCAGGGAGTGGAGGCAGGGAGGATCTGTGGAAGCCTGGTTTACATTAATATTACAAACCTGAGGTATTTTCAGCAACCAATACGCAACTCTTGGCTGTATTTAGAGCCTCAGAGCCCTTCTGGAGGGGACAAGTTGTGTCAGCAGCCCCTGGGATGGGGGCGGGGACAGTAGAAGTGCAGGTTGGCAAAGTCTGAACCGATTGACTCTTATTGGCAAGGAACTATTTTTGGGAGCCAATGATGAGAACACCCTGTACTGCTGCAAGTTTGGCGCTGCCTTGCAAGGTTATTATCTGGGAGTTTAATCAGAGTCTGTCAAATGCATGGAGTGAGCAGCTAGTGTCTTAAAGTGTGTGTTTTGTTTTGGGACAGGGGGAAGGAGGGACAGGGAGAGAGGCGTTTGAGGTATGAATGGAAGAAAATAGAAAKCCATTTCTTGAGTTTCTGCCATTTTTTCGTTTGCGATTAAATATATATAAATGACTTACATAAATCCAGGACAGACTTTCCACATCTCTTGCAAAGGTAAGGCAGAGGCAAATCTGTGACACTGCACACCTCCTGTTTTCCCTTAGCCTAGGGGATCCCTGAGCTCTCAGTGAATGAGCTCTGCCTGCAGAGATCACTTTGCCCTCTGTAGAGATGCAGCCGTACCTCCTTGGGATGAGATRCGGCAGCTGTTTGTCAGTGCAAAGCCATTCTAACCAGCAGTTTAGGAAACAGGTGAAAATGGAGGGGTAATTAGAGACACAAAGACTGTAATGAATAGCACTTGGATTGCAATATGGCTGTCATTCTCTGTCTTGCAAAAAAGCACCCCTGGTTAGTTTGATTCATGAACTGTGCAGAACAAGTTTATGGTTATTTTGATTATTTGTATTACTGTAGTCTCTGAAAAGGCCTGCCGTTAACCAGTACCCCATTGTGCTGGGAGCTGCACAGAGAGACCAAGATGATGGCCGTAGCCACTAAACACTTACTGCGTAAGTATCACCTGAGAAAACATGGTCACGTAGACAGATGAGACGGTCAATGCAGAGGGAACACAGGCAAGTTAAGAACAGTAGTAAATATCCTTGCTGTGCATACTTTAAGGATAGTCTGTAAAGAGATGGCATATTTTATCCACTGATGGCAGTGAACATTTTTGCATTGATCTGCTAGGGGAATACAAGGGGAAAATGGGTGAGTATTTGTAAATTTTGTGGACTAGCAGCTTAGCATATCAGCAGCCTGACTGTTGTAAATTATCTGCAGCTATCTGGACAAAAGAGAGATTTAGGGCAGGGTATGAAGAAATGCAATGATATAACTTCATTGGTATTCATGGGACCTCTCTCAAGACGAAGGCCAAAATTGAAGAAGGCTACATGGGTCTCTGAAATGCTACTGAAGAAAGTGGAGCAGGTCAGCATTCACATCTTGGTACTGACTGAGGGATTAGAGGCATCAAGTGGCTTGGAAAAGAGGTACTTGATGCAGCTGAGGAGGGAGACAAAGGAAGACTGAAAAGAAAGGGGAAAAATGATATCTAGGCAAATGTTCTTGGAAACAGCCTTTTGAATGGATGTGCAGGGGGTGGGGGGCTGAGAGGCGTTTGTCACGGCCAAAGTGAAAAGATGTTAGAGTAAGGGAGAGAGCAGGACCATGACAGTCTGTGAAGGTCAACAGACCTGGATCCTAATCCCATACCTCAGACCTGCATCGTTGATGACAAAGTGGAGTCAGGAACCTGGCTGTGTTCCCCTCCAAAAAGCCAGCCTGTCCAGAGCACGGTTTGCTTTCCTACACTTAGGAGTTGGAGCACAGAGCTCTCCTTCACTCAGTCCCACTGCACAGCTTCCTGTATGTCATTGGACTTCTGTTTTTTTTTGAGATATCTTGTCCAGCTCTCATATAAGACCTGACGTTTTCTTAACCTATAAGATCATGGGCACCTATGACAACAGCTTTATAATGTCACAGTTGCAGAAGTGCAATAAACTCCTGCAGGAAGCAGAAAAAAGTTCTTAGATGCAGGTAATTTCATGCATAGTGAGTGGAGCAGGTGAGCCTGTCAAAAATTGCTGTTTGTTGTCTATATTAGTGTCTGCTCTGATGGAAAAGTCTGCGTTTTTAGGAGAGAGAGCTCTGTAAAGTGAGAAATGAGAGACCCGGAAACATACACATATTTACTGCAGTGCTGACAGGCAGTTGTAATCACAGACAGGGATAAGATGATAGGTGGAAAGGGCTTGATGCCATAGAGAAAGCAAACTGCAAGGAACCTGACAATGCAGCAGCCACTTTGGGGAATCATCAGCTGTGACGGCTGTGTGGGGTGAAAATCCCAGGGGATCCCAACTGCGCAAATGCAGTTATGCTTTGACATCTGAATGACTATTGTGGGAAGGGTGTTTTCATTTTCCACTCTGCTTACGGAGAAGTGGGAATGGATGGAAAGAATGGGCCGGTCTCTCATGTTCAGTGGTACACACCACATTGACAGGGCACCTCCATCTACTGCTCTGGAGATGCTGCTGGCTCTTCTCACTCTTCAAATTTCTGAGAGACGGGGGGCTTCTCCCTATAATGCAAGAAGGCTGCCTAGGGGAGGAGGTACATTTCTTTATACTTATTGCACAGAGTTTAGGTAAGGAATCATCCCCTCTCTCATTCCCCTTGAGCACACTTGTTTGGATATGTGGAAAGGGTAGGTTTTTTGATATCTATATACAGAGTGGGTACGTTATTTCCTCATTATCAATAAGGAGCTTTTTCCCCAAAGTGTCTCCCTTCCCCAAAGGACACTGAYGTGGAGCAGGGTAAAGTGGTGATGAAAACACCCTTCTGAGGCAGCAGAAAACCTGCAGAAGTTGTTGAAACAGAGGGAAGAATTGGCTTTGTCTGGTTGCATTCACTTTGGACCCAAAGCTCTCGTTGGTGGTTTGCTTCCTACCGCAACTTGAATAGCAGTCAGCATCTTTGTACCTAGAGGAGAAAATAATACTAGTGAACAGGTCTTATGAGGAGCGGCTGAGGGAGCTGGGGTTGTTTAGCCTAGAGAAGAGAAGGCTGAGGGGAGACCTTATCGCTCTCTACAACTATCTGAAAGGAGGCTGTAGAGAGATGGGTGYTGGTCTCTTCTCCCAAGTAACAAGYGATAGGACRAGAGGAAATGGCCTCAAGTTGCGCCAGGGGARGTTTAGATTGGRTATTAGGAAAAATTTYTTCACTGAAAGGGTRGTCAGGCATTGGAACAGGCTGCCCAGGGAAGTGGTGGAGTCACCATCCCTGGAGGTGTTCAAAAAACGTGTGGATGAGGTGCTTCGGGACATGGTTTAGTGGGCATGGGTACTGGGTTGATGGTTGGACTCGATGATCTTAGAGGTCTTTTCCAACCTTAATGATTCTATGATTCTATGATTCTATGAACCTGAAAGGGGACCTTCCTTGACCTTTTAGGCTCTCTGGGGAAGTGAAAAATCTAGGACATACTCCTGAAGGAAAGATCTCCGAATCTCTCTGAAGCATCACCCTCTGACAACTGCATGCCAGTGCACAAAAAATGTCCTACTCTGACCATACAAGTGGTCCTTCAAGTCTGCCAGTGCCCGCTGTGGGCTCTGTGTGTGTGCCAGAGTGTGCTCCCACAGCTCTGCAAGAAACTGGCTCTTGRCTGGATTTTCTGAGGGCTTTTTAGCTCTTCTGGATATGTTGGGAAACATACAAATAGTGTGTAGTTTCCTGGGGTACGGCATATTTTATATGGCTATTACCCCTCAAACTGCCATCTTACATGGGTGTCATAAGTGGTCAATTTTATACCCTATTCCCTATATAATACCCACTTTCAAACCAGTGTTTCTCAAGTAGTCTAGAAAAGATCCAAGCTTTATTCTATGATCTCAGAGAGACTTGTGAAATCTGTAGTGCTGTGGGCGTAGACACAAATAATTCTGCACAGGTATAGATACACAAGCTGGTGAACCTGGAAGGAGCTGTCGATAGGATAACAGCCTCTGCCGAGCTGCATAGCAGGGATGAGGGTGGGCGAGTGGCTGCAGGGTTTTGGGGGGCAGCCAGCTGTCCCTCCTGGTACCCAGCTTGGGGGGCAAAGGAGCAACCAGGACTGGGGCTCAGGCCTGGCCTCTGTCTGCAACAGACCCARCTGGTCCCCAGAAAGTAGCCTCCAACCTGCTCCTGGGCATTCAAGGCCTCTTGGTGGAGTGTGACAACAAACTAGGAGAACAACAGAGCAGCTAAAATAAAAAAGACTCATCATTAGAAGTACAGTTATTTAGCTGTGTCTTTGGTGTCTCAGTTAAAGGCTCCTTCCTCTACTAGCCTCCCAATAAGGCACATTCTTGGGTTTTGGATTTTTGCAGCTGTACTAACACAGACGTGTATTATATTAGCTCTGGTCTCAGGGTGAAAACCAGCCTGCTGTGCTGGCTGGGTCAGGGAAGAGAAGGGGACGGTTGTGTTTCCAGTTCAAACTCTCATCATCATTTGTCTTCTCCCAACCCTCCAAGCCGTGCCTCTGTTCTTTCCCCTCTGTGCCCTGAATACTGCAGCCAAATCCCTCATATGATTTCTGCATCTTCTGTGGTTTAGTGGCTACTTAAATATTTATTTATGTAGAACTTGCCCCTAGGGAATGTCTTATTAATGCAGAGGAGGGGTATTGTGAGAGAAGGAGGGAATAAGCAGTCCCTGGAGGGCTTGACCTTGTCTATTGCTGAGAGGCAGAAACTGCATGAAAAAGCCTTCTCCTGGAAAAAGATTAACATACAAAAAACCACGTGCACATGTGTGCACACAAACACACACTTACACACCTATAAACACAAACAAAAAATTGGCAGCTGAACACAAAGAGAAAGAAAGCATTTGCACCAGTCAAGTGATTAGAGAACTAGCTGTGTTCAGTCATTGAATTTGCTTTCTTTTGACCCATAGGACACCAGAATTTTTACAGACCTGCCATCCAGAAAATGTTGCAGAAAGATATATAAGAAGGCAGGAATGGTCTGAGATACTGCATGCATGAACAGGCTACAATGAGTTGAAGGACAGGCTGTATGTCATTGGGAAGATGAGTTTCCTGAGGTTTGCAAACACATTTGAATTTGCCCATTGATTTAAGTGTTAACAATCTCTTTGTAGATAGCACATAGGAAAATCTGGAATCTTTTTGCTGTTGTGATTGATATTGCTTGAACTTTAATCATATGCAAGAGGCAGCTCAGCTTGTTGAATTCATTAATTGCTAAGGCGTAACATATTCACTTAATTGGATTCTCTGCTAGATAGAGACGTATTTATATGTATTTGTATATGTGCTTAGTGTATATATTTAGCTCCACAAAGACTGATATTAATGGAACGTTAAGGTTGCCTGGTGAAATAATCAGCAGACTGGAAGGGATAAATGTTCTGTCGTAAGCACGATCTTTTCTGTCGCAAGAGGGGTAAGGCCTGGCTTAATGGATATTCTTGGCACAGCAGAAAAGCAGGCAGGGCAAACTTGGCACTGAGGCAAATTTGCACTTGTACGTGCCTTGGGCTGGCCGTGGGGCTGCTCTGCACCTGGCGGGCCACCCCACCACAGGGCCTGTCTCGTCACCAAGGACTGCTGATCAGCCGGTCCTTCTCCAAGGCTGCTTCTCCTGTCCAGGTCTTGGATGCTCTCTCTGTTTCCTTGTGTGAGACAGCACCATGTTGGTGAGCCACAGCTCTCAGCCACAGCTGGGGAGCATCCTTGGAGGAGGGCTCTGAGGAGGGCAGGACAGGAGAAGCGATCCTGCCCTCTGAGGAGGTTGCAGCCTCCCTCCCACCCACATCTCACCTGTGTGAGAGGAGACCGTCTGCATGGGGTCTTGGGGTAGCAGAGAGGCTGCTTCAGAGCCACAAGGGAGAGCTGTGGCCTGGGACATCAGCTGGTTGAGCCTTACATTGAGCATGGGAGGTGAGATGGACCTGCTTCCTGGAGGCTGGAAGGGGCAGGGCTGAGCGCTGCTGTGCCAGCTKGAGCATTGCTGTGCTCTCTCTTCCAGGAAAGGTATCTTTAGAGAGCCAGCAAAGACAGCTGCCTGGTCACTTGTGCCACTTCAGCTTCCAGAGCAGCTGGAGAGGACCCAAGAATGTGCTCTCGAGCTTTAGTTAATCTCCTGATCCCAAACTAGTTCTTAGCGAGTACCACATAAAATCCTGCTGTTCCTTTTACAGCTGTCGATCCACATGCCTGACCTGCTGTACTGTTGCTCTGTCATTAAGCAGCACCATTTCCACTGCTGACTGCCAGCGTGCATGGCCGCTCTGCAGAAATGGGCACGCTTCTACAGCAAAGCTCCTTCCTCTGATGTGGGGTGTGAGGGTGTTGTAGGTGCAGCCCTGAGCTGCACGATTTCCTCTGGGGTGGAAATCTGTTACGTCCCTGTTCATCCCTCTTGCAACGTGGGATGGATTATTAGAAGCCTTTTATAGAGGAGAAAACCGAGCTTCAGAAAGCTTTGGTGGCTTGCTTAAGGTCACAGAGTAAACACAGGACAAGATTACAGCAGCACTTGGGTCCCTTCACTCCTGGGCATTTGAGGAGAAAGCATCTGCACTTTGCACAGCTGCTGCAGCTGCTTAGGGCAAGTTTGCCCTGTGAAACCCGCTACGTGTTGCCTGTGCTGGCGTAGGCTTGCCATGGTAAATTCATGCCATGCAGAGCAGCGCCACAGGGATGCATCAGCACGGCATGGTGCGAGGCAGCTGCGTGAGCCTGGCAAGCTGCCTCGGCTCTCAGTTTAGCCCTGCTGGGCTAACGTGGCTAGACGGCATCTGGACTGTAACTGGCTTGGTGTCCCCATGCCATCTACCCCCAGCCCCGTGTTTCTACTCTAAGGTTCCACAGATCAGACCAGCTTGGTCCTGTCCATACCTCCTGTGCAGATCAGCCCTCTCTCTCCCTTAGCCTGTTACAAGCATATTGCTGCAACATGAGAAACCTGCCTGCAGCATAATCTGCCTGATTAGTGCCTTCCTTTCCTGTCACCTTCTGGGCACCATGACCATGAAGGACCTGCCAGCTTCACCCTCTTCCACCTCTCTCCAATGCTCCCTTACAATTTGGCTTCTACTTTCTTTGCCCCGTTCAACTCCTTGGCAAGGTCAGTGCTGCTTCTTTTGTCATAAAATGGGATTGCATAGTTTCTACATTGGTTGATTGGTTTGCTGTCCATCGCCGTTTCTTTATTCCTCTCTCCTCTGCCAGTGCTTGGTGATTCATGGATAGCTCTTTCTCCATCCTCACTGATACTTTCTTGGCCCATTTATTGGTTTTGTAAGAGCTCGTGCACATTCAAGCTGTATAAGCAATTACACACAGAAAATAAAAGAACAGTGATTTCATTTTTAGCTTGTGAAGTTAAGCTAGGAAATGCCAGTCTTGCTTCCCGGGCCACCTTAATTCTGCTCCTTCAAGTTTCTTTGCAGTACAAGGATTGAGGCAGGGACCCCATGGAGAGAGTTGCATGCACTCATTAATTAAAACTTGAATCAAAATGTCTACACACAAGTGGGGTGGAAGAAAGGCTGCAAAGGAAACTGTAAACCTGCCATTTCCTAATATTTCAACCTAAATAAAGTTCCTTTAGTGTAGTTTGCTTTATGGTTTTTTTGTGTGTGATTTGTTTTGTTTTTTTGGGTTTTTTTTGTTTTTTTTTTTTTTTTAGGGGAAAACCCAAGATCTTTTCTGTAGAAATGTATTGTTTATTCTCATGCATGCTGAGCCTTCATGAGCACCAAGTCTGACTGCTCAACCCAGTGACTAAACTGTACTTGTTGCACAGACGGTCATGACAGTTCAAACTAGTTTGCCTTTCTTCTGCATCCTAAATGGTGGAGTGCAAGTGACCTTTTCACAGCGGGGCGCATTTAAAAGATAGAGGAGAACCTGGATGGTTTGTCTACATTTTGTGGGCAGTCTGATTGAGCTTTTGCCTTTCCCTTGCTCTGCCAAAGCTGAGGTGTTTCTGGTACCGACTGTGGTACTGGTGGGGATGTCCCCACTGATTTACTGGGTTGATGGGCTTAGCTCTTAAAACGTTTATGCTCAGATGCTATTTAGGCTGTCTGCCAGGATTTCTGCAAGAAGTGACAGAAAAGAAATGATGATTATTTAACGGTTTATAATGCTGTTATGAGTGAATGAAATTTGATGGGCCAAAGTAAAAATCATATCCTTAGCCTCAGGGCTTTTTCCCTGCTGACTTTCAAATGCCTGTTGCAAAACATGGAGGTGCTGGCTTTTCTCAGGGAACCAGCCTGAAGACTCTTGTAACRGAAAGTGTCAGAGAACCTAATTACAGGCTTACTACTAACTCCTCTTATAATAGAGGTAACTACACAGTGCACACACATTTAAATACACATATGAAGTCATCCAGCTAATTCCAGACTGCAAGAAGTCATTCCACATGTGGACTTACATGTGACACAAAAGACCTTTTGCAACCTGCTGAAAGCCTTAGCTTCATCTTCTGTCACCAAGACTGACTCTGTCATGACTGTTCTCCTACTTTTAGGCTGCAGAAAGGGAATGGCACAAGATCTGTTTTGTGTTGACATGTTCAGGCACAAAATGACAGACAAATCCTTGAAAAATAGGTGCACCTGAGGGCCATCAGGGCTGAGAGAAGGGGAGGTTTTTATGTCCCTAAGGCCGTGCTCCCAAGAAAGCAGTCCTTGGCTTAACCCTTCTTTACTAGCTGGGGTTGACAAATATATAGCTTCCTGTCTCCTTCCCAAACCGCTGATTTCAAGGTTACCTCTCTCTCTATCCATATTCAGGTCTGATTGATTGTTCTCCTTTTGCACAGAGATGACTTGCAGCCCAGATGGTCTCAGCTGGGCTCTTGGCAGTTCTGCCTGGACTCCAAGCCCAGATCAGCTTAGGATAACTGCTGCTGGGGGTACTTCTATGTGTGTCTGTGTGTCTGCACCTGTGTATGGGATGGGAAAGGAGCAAAATCCTTGGCAGAGCTGCTCCCTGCTGCTCAGAGTGCTYGCTGGCTCCAGCCAGTGTGGCAGTAATACACATGTGTGCAGTGAACCAGCTGACCCGCTGGTGGGCTCCATCCAAGGGTCGGGTCTTCTCTGTGGGATGTAGGTAGAGCTGGCAGGTCTTGACTAATGCTCTGCCCAAACACGGCAGTGTGCCATGGTTTTTAAGCAAAGCCCAGCGCTTGGCTGTGGCAGTGTCAGGTGGGGGTCCTGCAGCTTGTGGTCTCTCTTTCTGGAGCCATCATCCACGAGAGAGGCTGAAGCATGAGCTCCTAAGGCAGGAGCCTCCAGCTGGGGAGTACAGCCCACACCAGCTCCTGGGAGGCCCTAGCTGGCCTGGCAGCCTCTCCTGTATGCCGGGTTGGTCTGCAGCAGCACGGACAGAAGTACCCCGGTAATGCTCACTGCTGGAATAGACACACAGCACTGACACTGCTGTGGTTTGCGCCAGCACTTCATTTCAGGACAGAGGTGAAGCTATTGTTTGGGCACTGTTGGGATGGGGACAAACCACCCAGCCCAGCTCTAAGTTAGTGAGAGCTGAAATGGGGGGAAAATAACACCATGAAACCCTGTGGGTTTCTCCACTGCTTGCACTGGTCTCACGTCTCACTCCTGCAGCCAGTCCTTGCACGGGGACAGCAGGGCAGCAGACTGAAGACGTGATGGAGGCAGTGGTGAGGAGACAGATCTGTGCAGTGGGGACCATGTCCATGGGTGCACACAAGTGACGGGGAGCAGGACCGTGGGTGGGCGAGAGGTGGGGTGCTGATGAGCCAGGGCATGAAGGACCACTGTCCCTTTTTGCTCACACAGATGAGGTGTGGGCTGTCTGCTGCTTCTGCTTCCCCCGACCCCCAACCCCTGTCCCCTGTGTTTATTGGGGAGCACCTGAGTGAATAAAAGAAAGAAGGAGGGAGGGAGGGAGAAACTGAGTCAGGGCATGAGGTTATCTCCATGCCTTCTCCATAGAGACAGGCGAGGGAGACTGTGGGTAAGAAAAAGTGCAAGGATACCAGAGAGCAGTCCCCTTAACCACACACAGGGTAGAGGAAAAGCAGCAATGGTGTCCCTGGTTGCCCCTATCCCACAGCTTTGCTTCCCATCTGGCCCCTTTGCAAAGCCGAGTGAAGAGACCTGGCAGAGAACCAGGGTGCAGAGCAGAGCTGGTGTTTCTACTCAGTTTGGAGATACAGTGACAACTTGGAGCAGTGGCTCAGTTGGCTACCCCTTGGGACGGCCCCGGTGCGGTGCAGTAGGCCCCCTGCCATGTGCCAGGTTGTGGAGGGCATGCAGACACGCACCCTGAAGGTCTGGAGGCAGTGGGGCTGGCTGTGCCTATGCCAGTGTGAATCCAGGGCCAGGATCCAGACAAAGGGTTTGCGGCGGGCGGGAACATATTTTGCAATCACCTCCCAGAGCTCTCAGTGGTGGGAAGGGAAAGGAAGAGGAGCGTGCAGCTCTGTAACTGCCTTCCCTGAAATATCGCTCCCAACATGTGCAGTAATTCCTCTGGAGGAGGCGTGTTCCTCCCCTCTTCACCGGCAAGAGAAGAGCTGAGCATGCTGTGTCTCTCTGCGGAGGGATGTGCATGCGGCCGTGCGGGCCTGTGCCTCTCTCGGCAGGTATGCATCTCTGCACGGGGGCAATGCAGGGCTGCTGTGTGGAGGGCTGGGGCTCTGGCTGGTGTATTCAGGATAGGGAGGTGTTTCACCCGCTGTGACACCCTCCGGTGAAAGTTAAAGGATCTCTCTGATATTCTCGGAAATGCTTTTCTAAGCGGCGCCTTCAGTCTTGCTTGCACAGCTCAGAAAACAGTGAGGTTTAGGCAACCCACTCCCTCTCTCTTCATGTTGCCTCCTTTCCTGCTGCTGCTGGGGCCTGCTTCAATATTTAGCTTTTCTCAGCACAAGGAGACGTTTTTGGCTTTCCTCTGGATCTGGATTTTTAAACATTCCTTCAGCCTCAGGTCCCAAGGGATGCTGGGAGAGTTATTCGCTCTGTGTGAAGAGTAGGTGTCACTGCACAGGGGAACACACGTCAGGGTTTTGTACACCRCTGTACAGGGTCCACTTACCAGCCGAAGCTCTAAACCGTCTCCCAGACTGCGGTGTGAATTGGCAAGCCCATCCCTCCCTCTGTGTAACATGTTTTAGGGGGGAAAAAAGTCTGAGTGAAAGAAATGAAAGCTCAGCAAAATGCAAACCCAAGCCCAGCACTCAACAGGGAAAGCCAAGGGGAAAAATCATTAGATAGAGCATTACATGCCTTTATACACGTACTGGATGCAGACACACACCTGCACAATGCGGATGCACTCCTATAGACTGCAAAATGCTTTCATAAAGCATTTTAGATGCCTATACATGCACATAAAAATACATTTTTCTTTAAACCTTTGTGACTTCCGAACCCCCTGTGACACAAAACATGCAATCTTACCAGTATCCCTGCTACATTTTCCCCTACGCCACAGTTCTGCAGAGGAGAGCAGTAGAGATGCTCAAGGTGAAACCGCCTTTCACCTTAGATGAGCAAGAGTAGAGGCAGTATAAGCTCTCTGGCTTTAGATTTTATTTTCCAGACCAGAATCAGAATAGACTGATGTTTCTGGAGTTTAGGACATTGTATTAAGCTCCCGTCTCCTTACACAGAGTCATTTCAGAAGGGCATGATGGCTCTAAGGATGCAACGTTATTGAAGTAGGAGTCTGAGTCAGGTGCTGTCACTGCCTCCTGTTAGCTGGAGGTGGGTTATGTTGGATGGTACAGTCGATCTGCAGCATTTATTAAGATATACATTTTTTTCTAATTCTTCTTCCAAAATCCTAATGCCTGATTTGCCACACCTAGAAGCTGTGGCTTTGCTGAGTTACATCCACCAGCCTACTCAGATCACAGTCCACACTACCATGAACAGCTTCCTCTAGCCTCTCCCCTCATGTCTCCTAATTATGCCTGTGTTGATTGCAGTCTGCATTTCCATAAATCATGGTTATGTGTACATCAGGTAGCACTGAGGACTTTGAACAAATATGTTCCCCTGGAAGCCTTGCTGCTCCTGCATAAGCCAGCCTTACCTGGATGAATCACTTCCTGGGCTACCAAGATAACACTACCACCAACACCAACACCATCTCCCAGAGGGAGCTATCAGGTGTTCCTGGCTGGTTTTATGCCTGTAGTGCTCTCCTGGTATCTTCTGGGTTGGAGGAAAGATTTACCAAGGCAAACACGTTGGTATTCTCACAGCCCTGACCTTTCTGTGACACCAGAGGAGCTCCATAGTTCAGTGACTTTGCAGAAGTCAGAAGCGCTCAAAGTATATCTCATTAACCTTCTCAGGCTAATCATGGCAGGGAACAGGACCTCAGCAGCTGCAAAAAGCATATAAATGCACCAGAAAAGAAATGTTTCAGCAAAAATGGCAAGAGCTGTGTAAATGCCAAGACCTCAGTGAGCTGGGGGACTCTGTTTCTGCAAAGAGCTTTTATTCCCAGAATGAGTTGTAAAGCAAGAGCAAGTACTTCACTGTGTCTGTATTCTAAGCCAAGCCTCTCTCTGGCATATGCTAGGTGCTGTATAAATACAGAGAGAAGAAAATCCTACCATCTCCTGCAGCCTACATGTTTAATTGAAAGGCTGTTAGAAGCAATTCCTGCTTCTGCAGGTGCAGTGAAGAAAGCATCCTTCCCCAGGTGGTTGTGGAAGGTGAACTTGAGGTTCAGGAAGGAGTGTTGTTTCTGTGTTAATTAATTTTGCATGTGGAGCATTCACAACTATTTCTTGTCTGCTTTGGCTGATGTGGCTAATTAATCACCTTAAGTGTCTGTAAACAGGAGATTTTTGCTCTCTGTGGCATCTCTTCTCCACCTGCTGTAGACTAGCCTATGTGAGGATACAGACCTGTGGCATCACAGGAATTATATATTTGGTAATGGCTGTAAGTGCAAAAGTCATGACTTAACCAGCTTGGGTGAAGGCTAAGAGGAATGTTCTATTCTCAGGGCACTGGAGAAGGTTTTGCTGCTGAATGAGGGAAGTATGAGCATAGGAGGTGGAGGTATCAATAACAAGAGTCTTTGTGTTCATGTGGGTTACTTGGGGGACAGAGATACAATGATTAAAGCTGAGTTTTGACATCTGCAGACTGAAAAGTCAAGGAGAAAAGGTTTTCCACAGAGGAATTCCTCCTGTTACTTCTGCTTACTTAAGGCCCTGGGACTGGAAAGGCTCATCTGTTCCCATCCCTGCTGCTCTAGGCAGCAACATCATGCAGCCCTATACAACCAGTTGTGCTTCTTCTCGACCCCATTTTAGTCGTTTTCACAGCTCCTTTCAGGCAGCTGTTCCAAAACTTCCCTCCTCTGATGGTTAAAATCCATCTTATTTTCAAGGCAAATTTCCTCACAACCAGTTGTTCTTGTACCAACATTGTTTTTCTGCTTAAAAACCCTTTTCTTCCTCCCTTGTGTATCTGTCCCTCCTTTATTTACACAGAGCAGTCATATCCCCTCTTGGCTTTCATTTATCTAGGTTAAACAAGTTTTTTAATCTCCTCCTTTAAGGCAGGCTCTCTGTTCCCCTAATCGCTGAATCCAAGGTTATTGCTGATAACTAGCTTTTCTGTAAGGTTCCTCGCTGCTTTGCCCAAACTGAGTGTAAAACAGCATGACCTATTGCCTGTTGAGTAATTTTGAGGTGAAGAAATGTGCCAGCTATCAGATCCAGAAAAAAAGACATCAGGGTGCTGCTGTTAAAATTTGCATTTGTTCTCCACCTTATCTCTACAAAGCTAAAGTCTCCCATAATGACTTAGTTCCTGATAAAATTTCTCTTTAATAACAGTAATGACATCTCTATCCAGACTGAAAGCCAAGCCTGTGGAGCTACAGTAGATCTCTGTAATTCAGTCCTGGTGGAATATCTTGCATCAGCCTTCCAAAAACTATCTCAATCCCAAATTATTCCACTTCATTTATCCATGATTTATTTCCTCGCAGTCTACTGTAGCATTAAGGTTACAACAGCATCCCTCAGGTTTACCTTTACTTTTATGTACCCTGAGCACTGCATACTTCCATTGGCAGTGTCCCAGTTATAATTGCTATTTCTATGGTGTTTCTATTATCCCTACAGTAGCCCTTTCAGGTCCTGCCCAATTGTTCTGGTTTTCCCATGTCCTCATTCAGGATCTGTACAAATTGTACTGACAAGGCTTTTATATCTCCCTGGACTCTCCCAGCATACCTGGTTTAGGTATGCTTTTCCATCAGCTATATTACCAATAATACTACTCTTGTGTTGCCCGCTGCCCAACATCCTACCTTTACCTTTTCTATATTTGTTCTTCCCTTTCCCATGTATTAAAATCAGGTGTAAAAGTTACATAAGGTTTTTCCAGTTAACTATCTGACAGCAAAGATAAAAGGCAGGAAATTTTCACATTTACACCATTTACAGATACATGCTGTATGTGTTCCCTCATCTAGCTCTAGACATACGTGTGTGTGTCTCCTCATTTGCGTAGTATTTGTGAGCCTCGTGACCTTTTCTGTATTTATCTACCCAGTGCACCCCAGAGGTGAAAACATGCCATTATCTCCATTTTACACAATGTGGAGTAGAGGCACAAGGGTGCAGGTCAGGTTCCAGAGGTCCTTGGTGGATTAGGGAATTTCTGCCTTCTAATCCATGCTCTGTGTTGTTGCCTTAGTGCTTCCCCACTGGAATGAACAAGCCCCTCAGCTCATGGGGGAAAAAAAAAAAATGTAATAAGGGAGGAAACATTGAACTTCTGGGGAAATGCAGAGAGCATTTCAAGTCCTAAGTGAGTTTGGAATGGTCTTTCTTTTATTCTGTAAATGAAACCAAATCCCTTTTGTTCGTTTTGTATTTCTTCTATACCAGGAGTGGCAGGAAGTGAGAGAAGATTTTAAATAAAAAGAGAGTGGAGCAAGGCACAGTGCAAATGGGAGCCTGAATGAAGTAAAAACTATCAAAAGACTTTGCCCAGACATAGTTCCCCTGCAGCCTGTTGAAAAACAAGCACCTGAAGGTTCAGGCTTTCCTCTGAACCTTCACCCCAAATACGAATGCAATGCCTCTGAGCATCTTGCCTAAGAAATGTATCTGAACATTTCTGGTTTTATGCAGAATTGTATTCTGCTGCCTAGTCCTTGAAACCCAAATTTCTAGGAGGTTTTGTTTTTCCATCTGTTGACATTAGTTAGAGGTTTCTCCAGATGATTTTGTGTTTTTAAGTCCTGCCTTGGCATACTAGAAAGACCTCAGAGATTGGCTTCTGCCCTGGCCAAAACAGACAATTTTGGAAGGTCACGGGAGTAGCTTGTACTTGTCTGTACTACCTATCTGGGTAAGGATTTTGTAAATGGTGAGACTGGGTGCTGGTCATTTGAACAGGAGATTGCTTCTGCCAATGAGGTAAGATAGCCACTGAATGAGACTACCAACTCCTCTGTGTTATAAATATCTTACTGACCTGATAACACTGAAAAGAGCACATGTAGAAGAATAAGGAAGCATACTCTTCTGGTATAAATTGCAGCAAGAAGATTTAGGTTAGACATCAGGAAAAAAAAAACTTTTTAATGGGAAGGACAGTTAAGCACTGGAATAGACTGCCCACGGAGACCGTGGGCTCTCTGTCAGTGTAAGGGCAAGTTAGACAAACATCTGCCACAAATGGCTGTTACAAGCCTTAGCTTTCCTTGGGAGAAGAGAAAAGCCTCTGTTAAGAATTAGTCTCGTGGAACTAATATGATACACCTTTCATTAAAGATGCGCATTAACATACCGCAGAATACTTTTATTCTGGCTGCATTATACCGCGGTTAAGGCAATTTGCCAGCCTGCTGGAAGGCTTTCGGAAGGCTCTCACTTATTTTACGTTTGCATCGGCAATCTTACCTTTTGTCTGCATGGGATAGCTTACATACTTAGGCAAACCAATGGCATATATGATTGAATTTTTGTTCTACAATAGCTCTCGCTTTCTGTCTTTGCAAATGTATTGGAATTCTACTTCCACAGCTTGTTACTCAAAGCAGGATCTTGTATTTAAGGTAAAAGTTAGCTGCTCCCCTCCCTCAACATCTCCAAATTCATCCCCAAACCAAAGTGACTTTCCTTTCTTGATAAGATCAGATATGGTACAGACAGAGCAAGGGGAAGTTAAGGTGAAATTCTGACTCTTAGGAGCCCTGCCGTGGCATACAGGAACATACCTAGGGATTGGAGAATATTAGAAAGGGGGTTTTAAAGATCCCTAGCATCCTCACTTTTGCTGATTCTGTGACCCTCCAGGGCTCCTAGTGGGAGTTTGGATGACAAGACTCTGACTGGAGAACGTCTAGTGAGTCTTGAAACTGCAGGGTGACAAATATGTAGGATGCCTGGGATGGTTTATTTTTCCTTTTTTTGCTGAGGCGAGCACTGAGCAAAACCTAAGTAATAACAGTTCACAAGCTGTTAATACCAAATACCCTGAGACTTCAGAAGTGCCTTGCTCTGCTCTGCACAGCTTGGCAGGTTATATTCTTTAAGGGCAGGCATCATAACCTGGACAAATCCGTGACATTTAATTCTGTTGTGGCTAACCTTTGTCCCCACAGTGAATTGCTCCTTCCCTCTCATGGCTGATTATCTAGCATACGATGCACATTTGTATTTTCTTTCTCTTGCATTGTCTCCATCCTCTGCACATGTGGTGATTCTTATTATCCTTACTGTCCTTGCCCACATGTTGCTTAAGCCTGCTCTTCTTCAACTACATGCATACACATTTCACCCTTGCATGCATGAGCATGTAAAGAAGTCTGCCCCCTCTTAATTCAGAAAGCTTTTCTGACTTTGCTCATTCATATCTGTACATGTCTGTAGGTATATAGCATGCCTGATAGTTCAGGTTAGCAGTGAAACGTAATATTTGCACGTATTCTTGAGACACTCCATAGTTAATTTGAAAATTTAGGTCAGAACATTCCCTTACATCCTGTTTTTCCTCCTTTTTGAACAATTTAGAATGATTTTATTGGGATAATAAGGAAAGGATGTGTACTACTGTATTTGCAGGTTAGGTGCTTCAGCACGCAGGAGGCTGTGGCAAGACTCATTGTTATCCTAATTTCATAAAGTTGTCTGTGTAGTACAACGCTGTGAAACGTGCCTGGCACACAGCCTTATGAACTCCCCTTGCTGTCCCAGAGAACTTCTGGGTAATTACGAGTTGGGTTTGCCTATCTGATCTAATTTATCACTTAGGGGTTTATATCATGCCTATTACTGTGATATCCAAGTACTGCTGAGATACTGCAAGATGTCTCTTTCATCAACCACTTATTTCTATGATAAGTTAATGTTACTGAGCTGAAGTCTGGGCTGTTTTGTGCAGCATCTTAATCACTGGTCCCTACTGAGCTCCTTGTGTGCAGTTATTCTGCTTGTCTGGTGGCTTCACTGAACTGGTTTTGGGGATTTGGGCTCAGTTACTTGAGGGCTAAAGTTGCACTGCAGAAATCTCTGGCTCAGATGATGATAAATTGACCTGCTTGGTCAGTGAGTGGGAAGTCCAGGGCTGAGCAGACCCTGGGTGAGCATGTGAATACACGCTCTTTAGTCCCTCAGAAATGTACTCCTCACATCCAGGCTTAGATATTAGCAAGAGTACAGACCATCTGCTGACGTAGACAACACTACCTGTCTTCTGTGGACAAAAGGGGCCACCAGTTCTCAGGGCTCCCAGTCTGCCAGCTTTCACCTGCTGCTGAAAGTGTACTTAAAAATTGAAACAACTCCCCTTTGCCCACTCAAGTAACAAAAAAAAAAAAAAAAAAAAAAAAAAGGAGAAAAAGAAGAAAAATAGCTGTGTACCCTGCTTGCTGGTCTGAGCAGCGTGACTCCGGGGTAGAGGGAACATTAGGGGCAAGCTCTCCATGGCATTTTGCCAACTGCTGGCTGTAAGGGCCCTTGGGAAGGTAAGACCAGCTGCCTGGCCACCTCACTCCCTTCTTACAAAACCCACTGCCTTGCCCTCACTGGGGTGCTGTGTTCATGCTGCGGGGATGGATGGAGAGGCTGCTGTCTCTGGGTGATTTCTTCTGCCTTTCTTCTCCCTTCACAAGCCCCCAGAGTGGATTTTTCTTTCATGGCCAGATGAAGCGGTTTGTTTGTTTTCAAGGTGACAAGTGTTTTATGTGAATTCTAGCTGCTCTCAAATGCCAAACCCCAGCTGGGATTTTCACAGAATAACCACTGACACCTAATGAGCCTCTAATAAGTGCTTCTCCCTCCTGTCCTGTCATTTAAATAAATAAATGACTGAAATTTGGGGGTGGTGGGAGGTGGTGTTGGATTGCAGTGGAATGAAGCTTTTCTGTTTACCCACCAAGCAGGTACACCGCTAAGAGCAGTCGTGCAAGCTTCCCACACACTCACACTGCCTCTGCCATCAAGTCAGCATGTCTCAGCCCTGGCCTGGAGGGCTTTCTTTGAGAATCGCGCAGGAAAGTTCCTTCTAAAGCCCAGTTAGTTTCTTGCCCTCTCAGCTTCAGCTGCCAGCCAAGGTGCTAATTAGTGTCAACTGTGATGGGGGGAATTGAGAACAAAGGCAGGACTTTGATAGTTGAAAGCATAGTTGATGTTCAGGTTTTTTCTTCTCCTGGAATTTTTGCAAGGAATGGTCTACCATGAGCAGTGGCTGTGCTACACATATCGTCTCTTCAGGGACTGGAGTGGCTTCAAAACAACCCTTATTTGTGGCAGTAGGTATAAGGCAACTGAGTCCCATCTCCCTTTTCTGACCACTGAAGATACGATCTCTGTTTGCTTAAGAAATGGAAAATTAAAAGATACAAAATTGCAATATATCCTTATGGAAAAATAGCAAGATTAAAAAGTCATAGATGCTCTTTGATTTTATTTTTCATGTGTCAGAAACACAGAGCAATTCCTTGTTTCTGTCTAAGGTATGTAACCAAGTCTCTGAAAGGACAAGAGCAGATATTTCAGTAAGTCCTTAGCAGCGGATAGTGAGAACTACTGTTAGCAAGGATCTCTGTCTATGTTCTTCTCCTGTGAAGACACTCCTGAAAATGCAGAACATCTCCCTTTTCAGTTGCCTGTTTCTTGGAAGAACTCAGTCCTGACTAGGAATGGGCAACCGTTTTCCAGAAGAAGGAGCTATTTCTGCACAAAATCAACTTTGATTAAAATTAATCTATTTATTTTATGAATTTCACTGAAAACAAATAAAGGCAAAATTTTGAAAAAATAGAGATGTTCTATTTTGACTTTTTGAAGTGAAGTATTTCAATTTCTCTGTTTCAAAATGACATTTTATTTCAGCATTTGTATATACTTATCTTTTTTAGCAGGAAAAAAAAGCATTTTTATTGTGACTAGTAGGCTGAAGTCAACATTTCAGGAGACAACAAGCTCTGTTGCTGTTGTTTGGCTGAGAAAGTTGAAAGACATGTCTGTTTGACCAGGGTGATGGTATCCTCCTGGTCATCCACTCACTGTCCCACAGGGTGAGACCATCAGAGAGATGAGACAACCCAGACATCTTTCTTTGTTCTCCACTTCCCCCTGGTTTGAACCCACTTACTCAGAACCTTCTCCCCAGAAATGTCTTCATCTTACATGAGCTGTGAGCTTGGGTACTCCAGAGTGATTGTCCTGCCCAGGCCTGCGGGAGCTGTGGTTGATGTACAGGGATGGGGCAGCTAGAAGTCTATCTTCTGTGGTTTGTGTCTCCACAGGTGGGGAAATGGAAGGAAAAAAAGTTGCAAATGAAGTACTATGTGTGGCCCCGCTTTGAGCTGTATCCCGACTCTGAGGAACGYGAGGATGATCACCTGAGTATTGTGACCTTGGAAGAGGCACCGTTCGTCATTGTGGAGAATGTGGACCCCCTAAGTGGCACCTGCATGAGGAACACAGTCCCTTGCCAAAAACGCATAGTGACCGAGTATGCACCCCTGGGTTTTTCTCCTCCTATTGGGCTCTCCCTTATCAGCAGAACGTAGAGAGTCTTTTGGGCCAATACCGTCATACCCTGATAATCCTTTTTAGAAAAGTCACCTCCATTTGCCCAGCCTGGCCCGTGTCTATTCATGAGTGGCCCCATTGGGCAAATCATCTTAGTGTGTCCCTTTACCCTCCAGCACAGATAGAAGAAGTGAAATTCTCCACATGTGGGAGGGGGAGTGCATACTGACAACAGAAGGGAATTAAGGGAGTTTTCACCAGTCTTTTAACCCATTATTGTTGTGACGGTTCAGGAACAAAACCGATGAGGAGCCAGATTACATGAAGAAATGTTGCAAGGGGTTCTGCATTGACATCCTCAAGAAAATCTCAAAGTCTGTCAAGTTCACCTATGACCTCTACTTGGTGACTAACGGCAAGCATGGGAAAAAGATCAATGGGACATGGAATGGAATGATTGGAGAGGTCAGCAGCAAAGGGAGGGCATGGTGGGCTTCATCCCTGGGCTGGGTGACATGGGTCAGGTCTGGTCTCCAATCATTATTGGATCCCCTTCTGGGGAAGGGACAGAGGTGACTCTATAGAAATGATTGGCCTGGATCCTTTCTGGGCACTGGGTGAATTAATCTGCTCTGACACTCTGACTATGACTACCTTTCCTGTTCGACGATTACTTGTTATTCTCTATAGTGTCACAAATTTGGCCTTCACAGTCAAAGAAAGAGGGTGATATGCATACACCAGAGAAGCTGCAACCTAGATTACGTTTAGATCATATATAAGGTGCATAAAGAATGAAATAATACTTTGCAGTGTTAGAGGGAGGAGAAAGCAAGGATAGAAAAATGAAATAAGATGTCTTCTCAGTGGATGTTGTGTTTATCCTAAGACCTCTGTGGATTTATTTTTTTCTACACATACCAGCTTTGAGGGGAAGATTAAAGTCTATAGATTTCCTGAAAGAAGAAGGTGGCCTGATGAAAGGTTAGAAAGGAGAGATGATAGAAACAATATAGGGAACGGGATTACAGAAGTAAAAGGACTGTGTGGAAAGGCAGGAAGGTGAGAAGGGGCTTGGCTGTGGTGCTTGAGAGGTGCCTCAGGTCTGTGTGTGATCTCTTCCTTTTCTTCCTCTAGGTTGTCACCAAACGGGCCTATATGGCTGTGGGATCCCTTACCATTAATGAGGAGCGTTCAGAAGTGGTGGATTTCTCTGTGCCCTTCATTGAGACGGGAATCAGCGTCATGGTGTCACGTAGCAATGGAACTGTCTCACCTTCTGCCTTCTTAGGTATCGTTTTAATCTAAAATTAAAACTTCACCCAGTGTTCATCAAAAATTAGGTGAAGGTTGTTTGTGATTCTTAGCCTGAAAGTCTGTTTTTGGGAGTACCTGTGGGACAGGTGTATAAAAATAAACTGTGAGGTTTTAGTTCTAAATCCCAAGCAAGCAAAATCCAGGCAAATGCAAACAGGCACTGCCTAGGAGTTCCAAGGCATTTCTCAGCAATTGTGTGCCTAATCCCAGCAAAGAAAGGGCTCACTCAGAGTTGTCACCTACTCTGCAGCACGTGGTTTCCCAGTGACTCAACTAATAGCATGTTCAAGGAATGTAAGCCAGAAGAAAACTGATTCAAACCTTACAGCTGGTATGCCATGGTACTTAGTGATAACAATTAGCAATAAATTGTTGCACTTTGAGAGACATTATTTGTAAAGAAGGTATTAACTTGACCCTCCCTTGACAGAGCAACTGGTAGAAGTTAGAGATCTAATAGAGCTTTTCAAGAAGAGTTGAGCCATCAGTTCTGTGCTGACACTGTGTCTTCCAATAAATTGATTTCTAATGTCCTTCGGTGGTGGAGGGTGATCAGAGAATGCAGAAATGATACTGCATTTCCCCAAGACATCCATGCCTTCCTAGCATCTACTGTTTGGCTTTACAAAATGCTTTATGATGCAGCAAACACAATATATGAGTTATATAATTACTGTCTGCTCCCTGCCAGCATCCTGAGAACATTTGCAAACAGAAATAACTTTATATGGGTAAAGAAATTTTTCCAAACCTCTTTAAGTAGGAGTTTCATRACTACTCACTCTTCAGGAGTTTTGCCTTTAGCCAAGCCCACCAATATTGCTGGGGTATGTAAAAGCAACGATAAAGTTAACTCCAAAATTTTAAATTGCAATTTAACTGAGKTTGCAATATGGGCTATAGTCTGGAGCAAAGTTCCAAGTTTCTTTGATCTGGTTCAGTCCCATCTTCATCTGTTCAGGCTTGGAGAAGGAGAAAACCTGGCAGAGATCAAACACTTGCAGAATATGAACGCTAACATTTCTAGAATGAGCCAGTGTTCCCCTTGCTAMAGGAATGGAATAGCTGAAAAACTACTATCATTATGGCTGAACCTCAGAAATTTGGAGATGCTCTTTGGCTCAATAGCATCTTGAAAGTTGGATGCTTGTCTGAAACTCTGCCAGTTCTGCTTGATTTTCCCCACTCTCTCCAGATGGTGCTGGAGGACTTCCTGGGAACAATCTTTTATCAATGCATTTTTTTTTTTAACAATGCATGCCACAGTGGCTGCTTGTAGTTCCAGATGGAGCCATGTGTCACAAATGTAACAATAAGAAGCAATGCAGTCGTTACAGAGACAGAAACTACACTTCTCCCAATTCAACAAGTTTTTCAGACTCAGGTCGAAGGCTTTGTTGTAACTTCTGTTTTTCCCCAGCCCAGCTTGCCCTACACTCTCACTGGGGTGCTCTGGAGAGCAAAGGAGGTGAGGGAGGAGGGGTGAGGTGGTGTGTCAAGTCTTTCACCACGGTTTTCTCTTCCTCTCCAGAGCCTTTCAGTGCTGATGTATGGGTGATGATGTTTGTGATGCTGCTTATCATCTCTGCGGTGGCTGTCTTCGTCTTTGAGTACTTCAGCCCTGTGGGCTATAATCGGTGCCTTGCTGATGGCAGAGGTAAGGGGAGTCCCTGCTTGCCATAATCCTCTCTTGATTCCAATCCCGGCTCCTTTGTCGGGGCATTTCCTTTGCCTTGAACATGATATGGATCTAGCCTGCTCTGGGCTGTGCATTCAGACGAAAGAGGGCAGGGATGGAGGTGGGAAAAAGGCTCTGAAGAGAGCAGATGTGTATAATGGATAATTTGCTTGGCTCGGGAGACGGAGCTGTGTCGCCTTTCATCTCTAAAGCACGCACCAGCTCCCACTCGTTTCTCATTGAGGGGAAATGGGTCCTGGTAGGCATCAAATTAGAGAGGAGTGAAAAAAAAATTGTTAATAAGCATGCAGGCAGAACCACATATATGGGGAAGTAGAGAATTTCTCTCTTAACACGGAGCTGTGGAGGGCCTTTATGGCAACTGATTGTAACCACATGGATCTGTGGACACAAGTAAATACTGTTAAACCTGTGACTCTCCTGAGACATATTAATACAGATGTGGAACTGGAAGCAGTTCTTAGTACAGGTGTGCAGTCATGCAGTTATTAAGTTAGCTGAACTGCAGCTGCAAGTATCAATATTTCTGAGTAATTATGAACAGTACTGCATGATCAGGCAGATATTATCCCTGACAGATGTAACTTGAAGATGTAGAAATCAGCTGCAGAGACTGCAATGCTTGTTTGGTAATGAATGCTCTGGCTAATGTTACTTTGACTGCATTTGAACTAGTCTATGACAGTATACCCCTGCCTCCCATACCTGCATTTTCTCTTTATGGACACCAAGATTTTCTCTCCAAGGTCAGGTGGGCATGACCTGATCTAACTCCAAAATGATGTTGGGTTGTTGTTGGGGGACTCAAAGTTGGAGAGGTCAGAAGGATTCCTGGTTTGGATTGGAGGCTCCCATTGCTGTCTTGGTTTGTGGCTGACAAAGTAACTGTGAAAGCACATGGGGTGATCAGTGGAGAGAGGAAGGCTTTAGGAGGGAACTTCTCAAGATTTCCTTACAGCTTACAGTTCTCACGGATGATTTGCAGGCCTTACACCTGTGTGGCTTAGGGCTCATTAGGTAGAGAGGGATATAAAGCTACCATTCCAGAATGTAAAAAGACAAGGACTGCCAAACCATGTTTCTTGTAGCAACTTTGTCTCCCTAGCATCTAGAGGCTCCAGTTTTGCCAAGTGATGATTCTGCTTTGAACTTGGTGTGCAGTTCCCAGGGTGCAAAATGAGCCCCTTGCACCTTTCAGTTGTTTTTAGAGTAACACAGTTAGTGCTTTCAGATGATCTATGCCATTCTCTGCTCAGGGGTTTGGAGTGTCAAAACTTTCTTCCCTTTTTTTCCTCTGCTGGAGCCAACCTTAACCACAGGCAGCAGCACTAGGCACCAGACAACCTACCCAAGGGAGGAGATAAAACATGGAATGCTAACCCAAAAGGTCGCAGAGCCAGGTTGGCATCATTGGAAAAGTGACAGACTCTTGAACTGTGCCAGAGGGCTCTCATCCTAAGAGGGTCTTCTTGGTGTTTGAAGCAGGGTCCTTGGAGTAATTGCATGTGCAGTCTCCCTGACAGCTCCTCTTGTGCTCAAGTTGAGCAAATTTTACTTTGGGTTCCCACTAATGGAACCAGCATATGCTCGGGATCTGAGGCTGCTGGGACACTGGCAGGATTTCACAAGTTCTCAGGCCTAGCTCTTCATGAGCACACATGGATTTTGGGGTATGAGTGAGCTTCCACACTGAAAACTGAATAAGGGGAAAATAGAATCATAGAATCATAGAATTATTGTATCATAGAATCATTAAGGTTGGAAAGGACCTCTAAGATCATCAAGTCCAACCATCGACCCAACACCACCATGCCCACTAAACTATGTCCCAAAGCGCCACATCTACACGTCTTTTAAATACCTCCAGGGATGGTGACTCCACCACTTCCCTGGGCAGCCTGTTCCAATGCTTGACTACCCTTTCGGTGAAGAAATTTTTCCTAATATCCAATCTAAACCTCCCCTGGTGCAACTTGAGGCCATTTCCTCTCGTCCTATCCCTTGTTACTTGGGAGAAGAGACTGAGACCCGCCTCGCTACAGCCTCCTTTCAGGTAGTTGTAGAGAGCGATAAGGTCTCCCCTCAGCCTCCTTTTCTCCAGRCTAAACAACCMCAGKTCCCTCAGCTGCTCCTCATAAGACCTGTTCTCCAGACCCTTCACCAGCCTCGTTGCCCTTCTCTGGACACGCTCCAGCACCTCAATGTCCTTCTTGTAGTGAGGGGCCCAAACCCGAACACAGTATTTGGGGTGAATAGCAGCTTTTAATAATAGCAGCTTTTAAAACACTGGATCTGCTCCTGGACTGTCTGGGGCAGAGCTGCTGATTTTCCTGAGATAGACCAGAGTATATGTCACTGTTATGTACCTTAAACACAGAACATGGGGAGAGGGAGCTGTGTTCTTCTCTGGTTTGTGTGTCTTCGACAGACTGGGTAATGAAACCTTCTTGCAGAGGTATTTGTAGAGCCCTGTTATTTCAGATGGTGCTCTTCCTTGCACCTGTACAAGTACAGTGAAGGTCATGTTTTGCACAGGTGTATGCTGGGAGTTCAAGGACAACATCACTGTTGAATAGCTAGCAATGAGAATAGAGTTTTTCTGAGCAAACTCTATTTCTGGTGACAACACTTGAACCAAAATGGAATGTTTGGGCTTTTAGATAATCCAATCAGATACAAAAAAAGCCCTTGTATAAAGCTTCCGTGGAAGTCTTTGAGACAGAATAAATACGGAAGCCTGAGGACACTTTAAAAAAATTGTTTTTCAGGGTCGCACTTTGTTGAGATATGGTGTCATGAACATAGGGGAGTGCAGCTGCAGACATTCATCTCACATGTGCGAATAGATACTGCCCTTAACTCTGAAGTCAAGATATGTATGTGAATAGAAATGCAGACCACTTACTCTGAGATGCTCACTGTGGGATCATGTTTCTCAATCACTCTAGAGCCAGGAGGTCCCTCTTTCACCATTGGCAAAGCTATCTGGTTGCTGTGGGGGCTGGTGTTCAACAACTCTGTGCCAGTGCAGAATCCCAAGGGTACCACTAGCAAGATCATGGTGTCGGTGTGGGCCTTCTTCGCTGTCATCTTTCTGGCCAGCTACACTGCCAACCTGGCTGCCTTCATGATCCAAGAGGAATACGTGGACCAGGTGTCTGGCTTGAGCGACAAAAAGGTAATGGATCCACCCAAACCCCCAAAGCAGACTTTTTCACAGAAGAGGCTGCTCTACCCTCTCTTCTTTGCTTTTACTGGGAAAGTGTTCATTTTTTTTCAGAGTCGCATCATAGCTTTAGTCCCTAGTTTAAATAGCGCAACTGTTCTTTGTTGGTATTCAGTTGCATTTTTACATGTTTTAAGCACTTCTGGAATGAATTAGAAACAGAAATGAACTGTGCTTGCTTGCATGATCCCAAACCACACCTTGATTGTCAGCAAGAAATGAATTAATGGAGCTTTGGAGACAATGTGTATAATGGCTGTAACGTGTTTTTTCAGGATGAAATAATTTGTCTGTGCGGGAACACTGGCTGTTAGGCTAGCAAATATAATCTGTTAGTTTATTCTGGGGACAAATTCTGCCCATGGGGGTAAATCAGTGTGGCTTTGATGATTTACTATTGCTTGCATTTGAAGTCATACTGTCATTTTTTCGAGGCCTTTGGAATCTTAACACAAGAAATCATTTCCTGTTCAGAGTGTTTCGCTGCCTTGTTTACATGCACTGCATTTTGTCTTCACAGAGCATTTGCTTTTGCTGGGCTCTGCACACTGAGGATTTTGAGGAGATTGCTCATGCATGCAGGGTAGCACTCTTCAGTTCATGAGGGTCTGAAGCTTTGCACACTGCTTTATTTTTGTTTTGTGGTGAGGTTACTCACAAGGAATTGAGTGTTGTGAGGCTTGATTGCCCATGCTGAATTTGTTACTCAATCACTGGGGCTGCTTAAGGGGTCATGCCATTGTAGGGCAACCACATAGCAATAGGTGGCACACGCTGCTATCGGGGATAGCAGCAAGGAGAGGACAGCAAATGTCGGTTTGCTGCTGCTAGACTGGTTATAGTTACTGTTTCTCGTGTCCCCCATGATAGCCAGAAATAAATTGTGGCCAGGCCCCCTGTGTATACAGTGTCCTGTGCAGCAAGCTGGGAATTTTGTGGTGGATTAATTTTTTAGGTTTTTTTCCCCTTTTGTTGTTTTTTCCTGGAATGAAATATGTCACAGAATAATACAAAAGTGCAAAAGTGCTCCTGTTATTTGTTTTAATTTCAGCCTCAATTTGTTTCACGCTGTCTCCACATTTGCTGTGCTGAGGAAGGGGTCGGGGGGAGGATGCTTTTCTGCCAGGTGGAGGTTGTTGCAGAGACTCCTTAGAAGCTGTGGACTCCCTCAGACTGAAAAGCACTGTTCAAAACCAGCCAGCCCTATCAGTGTTAACATTAGTTTGTCATCATTAGGTTTTCAACTGTTTGAGCTAAATGGGATAGTTCATACCTCTGATCTATTGTTTCAGGCTGTGCCTAGGTTCATGGAGAGAGCCACGCTTTCATTCTCATGTTTTTCAAGATATTTTTCATACCTGCAGAGATATGGGCATGAAATATCAGTTGAAAACTGTAACTCCTGGAGCTTCACAGAGCCTTTGGTCTCTGGGCATGTTTTAGTCAATTTCACTGTAGGGCCGCCTGCGTGTATTGGATTGAGGTCTTTTCTTCTACTTTTCTTTGCCAACATACCTGTGTTTGCTTTTTGTCATTGTTTAACCCCAGCCRGCAACTAAGCCCCACACAGCAGTTTGCTTACTTCCCCMCCGGTGGGATGGGGGAGAGAATCGGAAGAGTAAAAGTGAGAAATCTTACTGGGTTGAGATAAAGACAGTTTAATAGGTAAAGCAAAAGCCACGCACTCAAACAAAGCAAAACAAGAAATTCATTCAATTCATACTTCCCATSGGCAGGCAGGTGTTCAACCATCTCCAGGAAAGCAGGGCTCCATCACGTGTAACAGTTACTTGGGAAGACAAACGCCCTAACTCTGAAATGTCCCCCCCTTCCTTCTTCTTCCCCCATCTTTATATGCTGAGCATGACGTCACATGGTATGGAATATCCCTTTGGTCACTTGGGGTCAGCTGTCCTGGCTGTGTCCCCTCCCACCTTCTTGTGCACCCCCAGCCTACTCGCTGGTGGGGTGGTGTGAGAAGCAGAAAGCAAAAGCAGAAAGCAAAACCTTGACTCTGTGTAGGCACTGCTCAGCAGTAGTGAAAATATCTTTGTATTATCAACACTGTTTCCAGCACAAATTCAAAATGTAGCCCCATACTAGCTACTATGAAGAAAATTAACTGTATCCTGGCCCAAACCAGCACACTTTTGCTATCCTAAAGCATATGTGCTTTGTTTCTTGGGGAAGAGAAAGGCCACAGTACATACTGAAATCGTTGCGGTATGCCTCAAACACAGCTGCTAGTGCAAGTGCAAGATTTGGATAAAATTACAATGTACCAGAGCATCTGGTATCAGGTGAAAATTGGCCTGTAAAAACTGAAGGCCAGCTGCTGCCTCTGAAGAATAAAGACAGGTGGGAATATCTCCATCCAAAAGATGTGAATGAATGAGCTTCATCTACTGGGCTCATGGATTTCCACTCTCTGGACGTGCAGAGGGCCCTGCAGAATCTGAGAGCAGCCATCCAGGCATCTGTCCCGCTGCTTCAAGATGCCCTGGTTTGGGAGGAATTCAATCTTCTGAATCTCCTCTTTTCCCTCTTCCAAAGCCCGCATACTGCTTGCAGTTCACTCACCCCCTCAATACACTGCTTGGCTGGGATGCAGGGTGCAGCCACATGCAGGGGAGATGGAGGTGTGCTGTGCTTTTCATCCCTTTTCCTGCCTCCTTAAATTAGCCGGTTCAGACTTTCAAAGGAGGCAGTCACTGACCAATGCCAGGTGGCCAAGAGGAACGACTATAGCTTCCAGTCTCTTTTATCTCCAATGTGTGTTCTAGTGTCCACATCAGAAGTGAGGCAGATCAACCTCCTGGCCTGCTACATCAGCTGGCAAGGACAGCTGTGTACAGCACAAGGAGTCAGCAGAGGATGTAATCCAAGCTAACGGGCAAAGGGCTAGTTATTTTAAGGGATATTGTTTCTACTTGCCTAGACCCAGATCTGCTTGCAAATGTCTTTGTAGCATGACAGTAGCTGGGGAAGGTGTCCCACTGGTACTGTACAGCAGCCAAAGTGCCAGATGCACTCACAAAATCCATTACTGTGCCTGGCTGGGGAATGCTTGTCAAGGTCAGGCTGGCTACACCCTGCAACAGCCACCCTGAAGGTCTCCTTGGACCCTCTTCCTTGGGCCTTGCCTGGCAAGAGCTGCTCTGAGAGGTGCCTACGGCTGCTGACCTGCCACTTCCCCACAAAAGTGGGCTGAAATGTTCCAGCTGTTGAGGGACTTGGATGGTGTCTTGGCTGTGCCCCAGCATTTACTTCCTAATGACATGCAAGACAGTGGCTAATGTCATGTCCCCACTGTGCTGTGTGGATGCTTGAGCAGGCCTGTCTGAGCTGGGCTGGAGCAGATACCTCTGTGCCAGGGTAGTACGTTGGACTGAGGGTGGCTGGAGGCTCCCTGTACTGAGCTTAGTGACCTCTACTGCTCTTTGTCTGGCCCAGGTGATGCTCACCCTGCTGAGTGCCACCCCTTTGTGCTCAGCTGGCCCAAAACTGGTGCCAGAGCTGACCCAGGCACCCACCTCACGATGGTTGTTAATTCCCCCATGTTAACCCTTGCAGCTGCTAAATCATACATCAAGCTGTGGCTCTTAATGCTGGTGCAGCTGTGGGCAGTTTGAGGAGGGAGAAACCCGCTCCTCCCTGAGAGTAGCACTGGCCCTGTGAGTCCTGCAGGCAAAGAGCTGCTCTGACAGCATCTCCCTTCCAGCTCCCTGCGCTCGCGGTGTACCGAACCGCTCTCCTCCTGCACAGATGCCAAACCAGCACCTGCCGCCTCCCCCGTTCCACCTTGTACAGTGGAGTGGCTGGATGTGGTCCTGGCAGGGGTAGAGCCATGCTGGCCGGGTCAGCTCCCCGGCCGGAGCTCTGCCCCTTGGCAGCAGTGCTGGCGAGCCCAGGCGGAGCATCCTTGCATGTGCCGCCGGGCTGCATCCATCTGGGGTCCATGTGGAGGGCTGCTATGGCTCCGACCCCCTGAAAGCCCTGCTGGTAAGACGGCCTGTCGCAGAATACTGCAGTCAGCTCCCGGGTCTGGATTTCTTCTGACTGTAGTCAGGAGGTATAACCCAATTTCCAGTAAGGGGAGAGCTTCAGACACATTAGAGAAACAAGTGCCTGCGGTATTTCAGTCTAACGAAGGCAATAAATACAGGAAAGATTATATAAAATGAACTAATGTGTGAAATAATCTAATAGCTATACGTAATTTCCATTCATATACAGTAGTAATAGAATAAAAGCAAATGTGGACAGCCAGCAGGGCATTTAAATAAAATAATTTAGAATGCAGTAGGTTAATAATAATAACAAAAAAATAGTATCCATGCCTATAAATTAGTTGGAAATGCCAAAGAAGTTAATAAAGTATCAAAATGGTAATTTTGTAATTGACATAAAAAGGAGAGGAATGGATTTCTGCATGCCTGCAAATTAATATAGATTGCTGAAATTTCACACGTATTTGACTTATTTGCTTTTTAAGATGTTAATGAAATGTTGAGACAAAGGGCCTGTTTCTGTGCAGCATAGGTCAGCTACTTTTTTCAGTAGATATGCTTTTTTCCTCAAAAATTAAGTTTTGGAGTTAAAACTGGCCAATATTTTTACCAAAAAAAAATCTGGGGAGAACATAAGAAGGCGGAACGAAACTGATATTTGCCAAAGTAGCTCATTTTAGTATACTTGAAACAAAATACTTTGATATTTCTGACATGTATTTTTGACTTGTCGTTTTCTAAAGGCACTACTCATAAAATTGACCTATATTAAAAAAAAAAAGGAAAATAAAGATTTTTTTTCTGTAACAAAGGAAAGAGACAGAAGGAGATAATTGGAAGACAAAACAACACACATTATTCTGAGGTGAATGAAACATTTCAGGTTGATACGAAGCAAAAGTCTCACTGAAAAACCTGCAAAAGAGGATCTGCTGTATTTCTGCAGTAATAGATGCTTGGCCATGAAACTGAAAAATGAATTATTTCCCACATTGTACTCTGCGGCACATTAAATCTAAATTATACAAGGATCCCAGATACGCAGAACACTTAAGCATGCGCTTAACTTTGCGCTCATGAGTGGCAACATTAAAGTCAATGGGCTATTATTCACATGATTGAAGTTAAATGCTTTTCTGAGCTTGCAGCTTTTGTACGACAAATACCTGTTCTGGAGAAGTCTAGGAAAAACAAAGAGCGGGTGTATCTGTCAGCTAGAAATTTTCCAAGGGGACTAAAAGTGGGGGTCAGCCTTGTACCTTGAAAGGTCTGTAAGGGGAAGATTGTCTAACCGGATGGCTTGGAGGCAGTACAAGTCTTCCAGGGGATTGCGCGTTTACTATCAACAGACATTTGTGGTACTTTCAGGCATTTCTGCACAATACAAAGGAAGTTTTATGTGGCGGTGTCCAAAAGCAGAAAATATGCAGTCCTTTCAACAGCAGTATGATTTTTATTGTCAGGAGACCTTTGTGGAGATACGAGTTAGCTAGGCAGAAGTAAGACCATGCCACTTCCAACTCTCTCCTCTTGTGATAAATCAGAACCTTTTTGAAAATGCGTAGAGTCCGATGCACCTTACTTGAGGAAAAAACAAAAAAATAAGGAAGACCCCAACCCCACAAACGTCACGTCATGGGGTAGAGTTGAATTTCTTTCCACAGTGTTTCTCTGGGGGGACATCTTTCTGTAAATAAGTTGAACTGTGTTCAGTCTTTTGCTTAAATGTGACCTTTATATATAACATTAGTGGTACCGACTAGTGCTTAATATAACAAACATTGGTTCACAGTGAAGTGTAGAAAACTCAGAGAACTCAGAGCTCTGATAGTCTGAAATTTTATGACTTAAAATCTGATGATTTCTCTGCACCTCTTTGTAAATCATCAGTTACTATAGTATGAACTATTTACAAATACTATATAGTGCAGTATATATCTGGTGATTACATATTATGCTAAAGTCTTCATATTAATAAATAGCTATTAAAATAGCTACAGCATATCTTATGTTAGTAATAGCTCTTTCTAACTGGTGACTTACATTTATTGTGTACATAATTATGATCTCAGATAATTTTTTACAGTTGTGGATGGGTACATTTATCGTAGATTGAGACGTTCTGCACTCTTCGGATTAGCACGATTGTTAGCTTTCTGAGGTCCTTGGAACAAACCTCTGTGCCTGTGTGCTAAAAAGTGATTCAGTAGTTTTAAGACTATAAATGTTTGAAGTCAGTGGGTTTTCAAGCATGCTTTTTCTCCCCCGGCTTCAGTCCTACTTTCTTTGTCATTCTCCCTTTTTTTTTTAAGCTCAGCGCTGCATAGCGCAGAGCAGCGAGGAGGATGAGCTATGCTTTAGCCTTGACTCAGTCTTTCAGGATTCTCTCTTTTCTGTTGATCTGGAGGGATTTAATGGCAGTAAAAAACTTGTAATTGGACTCTTCAGGATTAGTGCCAGTTAAAATGCAGTTTAGTTGGGAACTTAAGCAGGTAAGATACAAGGGGAGGGGATACTCAGGCCCAGACCGTAGGCTTAATTCATCCTTTCTGGAAAGGGAGAAACGCAACCCCTTGAGCTTTTCTGGCAGCACGGGTGGGAGTTGCTGGATGAGGGATGTCGGCAATGAGGCCGCGGTATGGTCCTTAGCTTGCAGCTTTTGCATTCCCCCTGCTGTGCCAAAGGCTGCCCCCCCCCCCCCCCCCCACCACTGACTCTTCCTTTTAACTCACTCTTGGAGCTAACCCTTTGGAGGCTCTGGGCAAATTTGGTTGCTTCTGTGCTAATCATTTGGCAGTCTGGAAAAAGCTGTCTTCGGAGAGTTACGTAAGGAGGGAGGGAGCAAAGGATTGTCCTGCTTCTCGCGTCAGTATAAGTCAGCAGAGAGGGAAGCAATGAATATTTTTATTTATTATTTATACGGTGCCATAAATGTACTTGGCACTCCACAGTCAAATAAAAGACAATGGTCCTGCCACCAGGATTTGGCAGCCTGAGAGATGAGAGCTGGCCTCCTTCATCTGAATGATCAGGACTGAATTGCTGGGGGGGGGGGGGGATGGAAGGATGAGACCTACAGGATTAAAAAAAAATACAACAGCCCCGTTTCCCCACCCTTTCATTGCTTATTGCTAGCGACTGTGACATTTGAAGTTATATGTACATATATATACTTGATAAATATTTGGCAGGTTGTACCTTCCCAGGCATTTTTACTTCACCTGGTGGAAAGGAGCCCTGCTTCTCCCAGGCCTTTGGCTATTCAAGGTCAAACTTCCCCTGAGTCTTGGTGGCCCAGCAGGCTTGCTTACTTCAGGTGTACCTGCTCCAGTGCCCCAGGACTCACAAGTGAGTGATACGGCTTTCATTCCTCTGCTGTCATCTGCTTGCAGATGGGAGGCAGCTTTCTGCAGAAGGCTAAAGGCAGGCATTATCTCCCACCTCTTGGATGGTGCTGGGATGCCCCAGCTGCCCTGGCTCGAGTGCCCTGCTTTTTGCTTTGCCTCCCTGCCTACAGAGGTGCTTAAGAAATTGCACTGATGTGATGACTAGGCTTTTCTAATTACTTGGATGAGAATTCTGGCCCCAGTGAAGTCTTTGGGAGGTTTGCCAGACTTGTGCAGGGTTTCACCCTACTGCCCAGTGGTTGGTACCCACATACAAGGTGCTGAAGCAGGTTGGCTACTATTAGTGCTCAGAAGATAGGAGGCCCTGATCTGCCTTTCTTAGTAGAAATGGATGAAAAATGGAATCGCTCCCCCACCAAACTACATCCCCTGAATTTCTCAGAGTGTTTCATAATTTGTTAACCAGCTGTCTCATGTGCAAACAAAGCAGATTTCAAACTCCTCTGTACTTAGCTGCCACCTCTCCTCTCAAGGTCTTTTTCATCAGTTCATTTTCTCCCTCTGGATGAACATCTACATTTCTAATGAGATTAACATGAGTGTACTAACCAGCATCTTTCTGCCTCACTGATTTCTGTTTTGTGCTTGCCTGGGATTATTCAGTAGGTGCCTTTTGTCCCATTGTGTTTACCTTCCAAGGAAGCTGACTTCCAAGGATGGAATACATGGCATGATTTGGTGCTGGGATAAACAGATGATCTTCATCCTCTACATGCATGCAAGCAAAAGTTAAGTGTACTGTAGCTAAGATCCCATAGCCCACTTAATTGCAACAGATATGACTGTGCTCATCTGATACCACACCTACTAATATTAGGGCTGTGCAGGGAGCTTTCGTCTCTGACAGGTGAAGCTCAGTGATTCCACTACAGATGTTGTTCTCTGGTCAGGCTTGAGGGACACCTAACAGTGTGATTGACTTGAAGCCTATAGCCTGCCAAATGTGTCCCGCGGAATTTTTAAAGCCTTAGTGTTACTTTTTGGGTGGAGAAGCTGCACGGAGTCTGCATAATACTCACACACTTGGCAGACCCAGAAGACACCTGGTTTGTTGTTGGTGGGTGGACTCTGTCCACGTGTGATCCTGGAGTGGCCCCACAGGCCTGGTGTATCCATAATGGTGTATCCATAATGCCTGAGTCAGCAGAAAGGCAGTGTGGTCCCAGCATGCGCATGTAGGTCTGGCTATGGAAGACGTGGGACCCCTGAAATACTATCTGTCTGGGGCAATGCTGYGCTGCCCAATGTTTGCAGTCTTCTGCTCTGTGCAGAAGCAGCACAGAGCAGGTCTGCACATAAGCAATTCAGCTTGCAAAGAGGCTGCACAATCCTACTGTGTGCATTGCTCTGGCAATAACTGCATGTGATGGCGGCTTCTTCCACCAGTTGGATCTCTGCTTTCATCTCAGTTATTTTACAAGGGCAACTATTTTTAAAGTTGCTATATTTGAACTCCTTTCTTTTGCTTTCACCTGCCCCCCCCTCACTTCTGCATTGTCCCTAGGTTGCTCTGTTTCCTTCCCTGACCCACACGTGTCCCTGTTTCACCACCAGACATTCAGAGGTATTTTTCTTCTTGTTTGTGGGTGTGAGCCACCCTACAACTTCCTTTAAAAGTRACTTTAATCTAATTCTTTGCCAACCTTTCTGCAGTCAGCTGCACTAACTGATAACTCCGTTCTCAGACTTATCTAGAGGAATTCATGGGTGAAAGCACTATGCAAAGCCAGACCAGAGAATTTGAAACATCACCGGGTATTGAATAATAAGATAAACCACAAAGTCAAGGTCTGAGGGAGCACAAGGTATTTTTATGCCCTCCCAAAACTGACTTATAATGAATTTGATGCTGTTCATTCCCTTTTTTTTTTTTTTTTTTTGTTTATAAATCAAGGCGTGTATTGTTTGGTGAAGACAAGAAACTGGGGTTTTGCCACTGCAATCCTAGGGCTGATTTCTGCGACTGGCCCCAACAATCAGGAAGAGTTGTTGTGATGACTGGATTCTGAGCTGTGAGGAGTCCCAGCCGCTGCTGAGGAGGTGGAGGGTGATATTTGTGAGGGAATGCAGAAGAAGAGAGGAAATCGGAGCTAGGGTAAAAGGAGGATCTGAAAACTTGTAGTCACTTGGAAATGGCTGAGAGTTCCACCTTGGGAGTAAAAAATGTCTGTAATGTCAAAGCCAAGTCACTGTGCAGAGGGGAGAGGCATGCTTTAGGAATGAACCTTGAAAAATATCTGTACAAGAGATTCATGAGTAATAGAGGAATGAGCAGCACAGTCTAGTGAGACAGCTCTCCTCACAGAGTATTGTACCAGTGCTACGATTTAGGTTTGCAGTATGATTTTCTCCCTGCGCTGTTGGGCTGGCACACTTGTAGCTGAGATGCTTTTGTAGCAATTTAAAAGTGCCCTGCACCAATGTACTAATAAAGCAGGCTCCACGCTGGCAATCTGTAGAGCACTTCCTTTACCAGGACAGGTGATGGGGCACAGTTGTGTGGATGTGCCTATGTGCWTGATCAAGCTGGATAAAGCAAAAAATACAGTAAAAGTCCTGAAAATGGTGCTGGCAGTGATGATTGACATTCCAGAAACAAACTGGTCACCACCTGAATGCAAATCAGGACAGAGTTACAGCTTTGAAGAACATGCAAGCTGCAGATGACAAGACTAAAGGACCGAGGGAAAAGGATATAACATAGAGAGGCACTGAGGAGAGTAATAATGAGCATTAACTCTCACTAGCAATGCTTTTATTGTCTTGCTGTGAGCTTTTTTAGTGTAATATTGTCTCAGCATCTTGGGGTCCTGATCAAATTGTTCCTGGTACAGTGGAGGTGGAGAGCATGTCACCAACCAAAGGCAAGTCAAGGAAAGACCTACTGGATACAGCCAAAGGACAGCAGCAAGAATGTTTGGAGGTCTAGATAATACAGCTTGCAAAGAAAGACCGAGGAAACTGGGCTCTTTAGCCCCAGTGCAAGAACATGGAGAAGAAACAGCTCAACAGTCTTCAAAAACATAAAATGCATCTTCAGAGAAGAGACTATTCTGATTTCCCTGTCCATGGTGAAGATAACAGAAAACATTGCAGTTGGATTGCAGCAGGAAGGCTTTAGTTCAGACACTTGGAAGAACTTTCTAATAGTAAAGACCTGGCATGGGTTGTCCAGGGAATGGGGGAGTCTCCAGCACCAGCCATCTTCCACAGCAGGCTGAATGAAGAGCTGTCAGGAACAGTGACGTCTAGGAGAGACCCACCGGAGAGAGAGGGACAGAGCAGACGTCTTCTCAGGGCCAGATCCAGATTTGTGATTCTGTGGCATTGTTCATGGTGCAGCTTGGGGGACAAAAATGACATATTTTGGGGGTATGAAAAGGACAAGCCTCCTGTCTTTGAGAGTCATCGATTAGCTGTGAAGGAGTTTATTTCCTGGCTGAAACAGAGGATACAGAAGCAAGGCAGCTAGGGCAAGACCTGTTGCTATGGACATGCGTAGACAAGACTTAAGTGTAGGCATAGAGCTACCTCGGAGTCAGACCTGAAAACCACTGACCCACCCTTTAATTTTTAACAAGTTCTGGATGAAGGTCCTGTGCAAGCAGCCTGACTGGATTTTCAGGCAATGAATAAAGGTGCAAACTGACTGCAGTGACATGCAGCTGAACCAGAGCAAGAGGGGACAATCAGAGATGTTTGGGCAATGCAGAGAGGTTGTGCTAAAATTATGCACTCGAGCATTGACTTTGCTTTTCTAACCTGATGTCACTAACTCTTACGTTGCAGCTCACTAATAAATGCCATCTTTTTTAGAGTTATTTGGCCTGTGCCACAACAGATATCTGCTGGTTGTGTGGCTGCCAAAAGAGCAAGCAGTGTGCCGCTTATAGGTGCTTGCACAAAAGGTTGCAACTGATGCCCTGATGGGCAAGTTCAAGAGAGTGGTGGGAACTTTGGGCTGTCTGCTACCCACAGCAGCTGGCTCTTGAGGGCCAAATGGTCCAGAAGCTGATTCAGTTGTGCAAATGTAGATGTTTAGAGCCAATTTACATGCACCAGAGTATCCAAAATACCCTCAGGTGGCTGGCAAATCTGATACAGGGGCTGTGAGAGACCTGCTCCCAGAGTGAAGTTCCCTGGGGCATCTCAGCTTGGCACTTAACACTTGGGCAAATTAACTGAACCCAGCGTATTTAACATGGGCTCAAACTCTTTTGGACTTGCAGCTAACAGAGGAGCTGAACCTGGGGACCTTATTTTGGTGGGTCAGAGCTGTGGAGCTTCCCATGGTAGAAAATTTAAACTGAGGGTCTGGGCCTTACGGAGTGAAGGCTGTATAAGGGTAAGGCACTACACATGTACACACACACACACTCACACCAAGTTTTGCCAGCTCATTATGGTATTCAGCAAGGGATTTTTTTTTTTTAAAGCAGTGTGAAAGTAGATCGACTGATAAAAAAGAGCCTTTTTGTTGTCAGCTTGCTGAGTTTAGGAAACTGCTTTCAATGCTATTGGCAAACATTTTACAGTGTAAACAGGGCCTACATCAGGCAGATAAATAAGTACAGATGCGCTTTTCTGTAGGAAACATTTGGTGATAGACAATATATTGAAAAAAAAATTCTCATCAAATTAATTGTGGCCAATTAGACATAACCCCTTCCCCTCATCCCTGAATCCCCTCCAATCGTGGCTGCCTGAATGGGAAGAGCTCCTATCACCTGTTTCATTATGCAGATTGATATTCAAACATCTGAGAACAATGCTGCTTTCTGCACTGCATGGCTCCAAATTGCTAATGAAACAGCTCTGCCAGACAAGTCACTTAAACCAGCTCTCGCTGCTGCTGCTGACAGCTCTCATGGCGAATTGCGGGGGGGAGCAGGAAAGGGGCTCTCCACTCTGAGTGTGCTAATAGCCCCCAGCCTGTGTGTTTATCGCTCTCCAGAGCAGGAAGATTTCTGCTCTCTGACTCTGAGAGGTTACTTTTCCAAAGCCGTGGTCTGATTTGGACTTAATGCTTCTTGATTTCAATTGTGGAGTGAGGGGTTGAAGAGGCGGGCAGCCGCTGGGCTCTGAACACAGGCGTCTCATGTCCCAGAGCCACCACAGACCTTCAGGCATGCTTGGTGTCTGCTTCCTACCCCCATCTCTAGCATCCACTTCCCCCCTACATTTGTTGTGAAGCCAGCYCCGTACGGGATTTCTCTCATGGGCGAAAGCGTGTCACATCCCCTTGGGTACAAGGGGAGCATCTCACGATGGAGGCCACATAGTGAGTGAGCTGGAGGCTGTGGGTGGGGTATGCCTCCACCCAGGGCACTTTCGGTGCAATGCTGCAGCCGAGCCCTGTGGGTTCCCTCCCAGGCAGTCACCCTTGAGGTAGGTAGAGCTGGGCAGTGGGACAGGGCTCCTACTGTGGGAAAGTGTAAGGTGGGGCTCCTACAAGTGCGGACCCTGTATAGCCCTGTTTGCTGTTCTCTGTGACTCTGCAGCTGGGTTTGCTCAGCAACTGGTGCTGTTTCTTATCTTCCCCTCCCCTGTTATCACCACATTTTTTTGCCAGAGCCTCACAGGGCTGCTCTTTGCAGATGCCTGGGGTAGAGTAGTTATGACTTAGGGCTCTGGCAGGAGAAATATTTACATGAAATGATGGGAGATCTCTCTCATTAATCTAAATTCTGACCCTTTCTGTCAATATCTGTGGTTAATTCCTTTGTTGATATTTACTGAGATTGAGATTACCTGTGCACAGGTTGCCTCCATGTAATGGCCCCTGCATTGTGTCTCAGCTCCTGTCTCATGTCTCTCAGACTCCTCCTAGACCAGCCTGCCAAAGTGCCCTGCTTCCTTGGGGCTGACACTTCTGATCCAGGCCCACTCTGCCAGCCCTTGGGAGAAACCAAACAAGTGGCTTTCCTTACTGAACTCTTTGACAACAGTGTCAATTAACTTTCCTCCTTATGGATCTTCTCCGGTTCCTCCACACAAGTTCCTCCACCGTGTTGCCAGGAGAGGACACACTCCTTCCCCGTCTGTCCCATATGTTATCTGGGAAGGCTTGTATGTCTTCTTGCTCCTTCAGTATGAGGAGCTGTGTAGGGCAGAAGTGAGCTCGGAAAGATCCTGCAGTTTTTGGCTCTGGAGAACTSTTTGGAGATCCCTCCATCCCTGGACTGAGCTGTGCCCACCTACTGAATATTTCTGGTGTGGGTCCCATATGGATCCTTTCAGACCGTTTCCTGTCTCGTCGTCCACCAGGCTATGGTTGAAGTGTGCATGCATGTGGGTGTGTGGAGAATAATTTGCATTTGCAGATCTGCTCTGACTGAGGAATGAGCAGGGGGTAAGGGATGGTGAGTGAATGCACAGTATGTGGTTTTGTAGAAGCCATCAGCCTGGCTTCCTTCTCTAGAAACATGCTTTTCCAGTTGCTGAAAATAGTTATTTCCTTCAAGAGGAATGTTTTCATTTATTTACTGATTGTCCGGGACGTTAAAAATTAGATAATGAGCCTTTCACCTCTGGCTGCTAAGATGGGCCCTGGAACACAGAGGGGACAAAGAATAGTTCAGAGGTAGGATTGTTTGCCTTATGACAGCCCTGCCTCACGCTATAATCCTTCTTAGTCCAGTTCATAGACACAGTGATGGAAGCAGACAAAACTAGAGATTGTATCACTGGGAATAGAGGGTGGAGGTATAAAATGAACATTGAATGGAACGTCTTTTTCTCTTAACACTCTTTAGGCCCAGAGAGAGGCTCTCATAGCTGCTGCCCCTCCAAAGGGCATGCTGAAGCTGAGGTCACACCAATGTTGGTCGGGCCTGCCTGCTGCTGGGCATGCTGACTTTACTCTGTTGGAGGGCTTTATGGGGATGGGGGTGCCCCATCTTCCCTCTAGGCTGACGTCTGCAGCCTCTGGAGAAGCAAGTTGCCACTTTGCAAACTCCTGTTTTAGCATTTCAGGGGAAAGACTGTGTTCCTTTGCGCCTGGTATGGCAATGCCCTTCTTGTGATGGGTTCCCTAAGCTGCTGCTATAATCAGCTTGGTAAAAAAGAATAATTTTAGCATGCTGCAGTGATTTTTCTCCAATCAAAGTTTGCTTTCATTACAGGCTTTGATAGCTATGAGTTTGTCTTCATCCCTAGGGGGTATGACAAGGTTCTAAGAGCCACCTTACTGCCTGTTTTATACTATGTGAAACCTCTTTTTTTTGGTGATGTGCCAACCTGTGTTTCAAAAAACAGCTCTGATGTTTTCTATTGGCTTAAAGCAGTAGGACATGTGTTCTCTCTCACACACTCACGTGTGCACATACAAAACAGCCCGTCTTGCCATCCAAACTGGAGAGATGCACAGCCGCATGAGTTGACTGGTACACAAAAACAGGTGATGTGAACGGTGCATTCACATACCCACAGACACAGCTCCTGGTTGGCCTTATTGCTGAGATGTTGTGAATGAGAGACACTGCTTTAGTGGCTTTGGCCTCCTCAGCTGAGTTGACCGGGTTCCAAACTGGCTTTGAGCAGAACTCAAGAACAAGGTTCATCTGCATGTTTTTTAAGCTATAGCTATAGACCGTAGCCACATTTCCACTATAGGAGGTGGCAGTACATGACTGCATATATTCATGTACCTAGTGAACTGTTGCTATTAAATGGGTTTGGTCTGACCATTAGCATGCTTCTCAGGATCAACGAAATATACAGTCACAGTTGGGAGTCAAGAATTAGCACTAGGCAAGCTACTGCTTRATATATCAAAAGAGGAGGGGGCTTCCCTCCATCTAACATACTTTGCATCTTTTTCTTTACTGCTTATTCAGTTCTTGGCTTACAATTCTGTGCTCTTTCCCGTCTGCTGGTTCTAGGGGTTTTAAGCAGTCTTGATAATTGATAGTCTAAATTTTACTGCTCATAAAACCCCAGAGAGCATTGATTATGACTTGAGTTAAGCAAGTGGCATATAAAATCTCACAGCCTTGCAGCCGTAGGGGAATGTTATGATGAATGTATTTCTTGGGAGCAGCAAAAGGTTTAGAGTACTCTGCCAGCTCTGTTCTGGGCATCAAATGTTACTAGTGACTAGCAACCACTAATAGCATTTCATTTGGGACATTTGCCCAAAAGTTTGAAAGCTGATCATTCGTTTGGTGAAGTGGGTGTGAGGTGTTCTGAGAGGCATCTCTCCTCATTAATTACTTTTCTGCTTCAGTCAGAAGAAGGAAGTGCAAAGGCATCCACAGAGCTGAAAAAGTTACTTAGAAAATAAATGACATTTTGTGGATAAAATGCACATGGGTTTTATTGAAAATCTTTCCTTGACTGTGTTCTAAAGCCTCTGTTACCTTTCCTTTTCTTTTTTTTCCTTTTTCCTTTTATTTAACCTCCTTTTAATCTTTGATCACTGGCTATTTTATGCACTTAATCCAGAATAGACAAAAAGACCGGGTTGCTCAGATTCACTTCTTGGTTCATACGCACTAACAGGAGATGTTTGTGTTTGAAAACAGTGAAATATAATATCTTCTCGATAATGCTTTCCACCTGATAGTAAAATAAAATCGGAACTACCTTCCGAGGAGAGTGTGTTCTCCCATTCAGATGACTGCTTATTGCTGAAAGATTGTGAGAAATATTCTTTTTCTGTCTCTCCAGTTCCAGAAACCCAATGACTTTTCACCCCCTTTCCGCTTCGGGACGGTTCCCAATGGCAGCACAGAAAGGAACATTCGCAACAACTACCCTGAAATGCACAGCTACATGGTGAAGTTCAACCAGAGGGGGGTGGATGATGCACTGTTCTCGCTGAAGACTGGGTGAGGCTTTCTTCTTCCATGCTCACTCACCACAGAAACCTGTCTTCCTTGCATGCTTATCTGGAAATTTTTTTGTGGGATTTGGAAAATGAGCCTCCATTATCATTCCATGGTTAAAAGTACAGCAAGACCACACACAACACAGAGAATAATTTTGTGGTTCTTTCAGCCAGGTTTTTCTATTGACACCTGTGTAAGAGTATCTGGTTTTGCTGTGTTTATAAGACTATTTGGAAAAAAAAAAAAAAGAGGATCTTCTGTTCCCTTGTGTATGTTAGCCTTCTGTATATTAGTCCTGAAGACCTTGCTTCATCAGGATGTTCCATGCTGATGGGTTCTTATGCATGCACAGGAAAAGCTCACAGACCTCTGTGGACAAAGTTTTTTTCAGAGCGTTTATATTGTCATCTGGACATTCCTTTGTTTTCCCTCCTTCTGTGTATAAAGGATTATGTTAATCAGGAAGCTGAAACAATCCTTGTCAGACTAATCCCACCCCAGTGTATCACTAGCTAATATAGTGTAATGGAAGGTGTGCCTGAAGCAAATAGTTTGGAAGTAGCCCCCCTCTCTGGAATATTTTAGTATCAAGGGCTGAACAAAATGTTGTTTGAATAATAAGGAAGTATATAAAATGGGAGCATTTCCTTGGGTATTTTGAGAAGTGTGGGAAAAATCATTAGCAAAAAGTATGTTTGAAGAGCTCATCCTATTTTAATAGCAGTGAATCTGTAAAGGAGCTAACTTAAAACCCCATTTTACAAGCCTTTGTCCGTTACAATTAAAGACCTCCTCCCAGAGCCGACCATTTTGGTTGTCAGAGCCCAGCCCCAGTGAAAACAAACATTCTTGCTTACACTCGTGTTGCACTCTTATGAGAAAGTTCATTCCAAAGCACGAATTAAGATGTTCAGCCAATTTAATTACTAGATTGACTGAATATTCCTAAACCTGTTTGCCAGGTTCAGAGGCACACAGCCCATTATAAATGATTGTACCATTGTTGGATGCCGTCCTGGGAAGGTACATTTGCCAGGATAGTCATCATCCAGGAAACAAATATGCTCTGTCCTGGAAATATATGGATGAAATAGAGCTCATCACTTGCGGTAGATGTCATCCTGGCTTCATATCCACCCTTGGACAGACTTCCCCACAGATATGCACTTGAACTGAGATAATCACCATACTGGAAATATATGTGCAGGAGGTGGATTGAAAAGATAGCGTGGGTGTGAGAATGTGCAAGGTGGAAGGACTTTGGTCTTTTATCGGAAAGTGCTTCATTTCAGATCTAGTGGGAGGATTTACTCATCAGCTGTCTTTGGTTATGTGGAAGATGCAGCCCTGTGAGACTGCCCCCCACACCCAAATCAATTTGTTGCAGTGAGAGGAAGGCTCTCATCAGTCTGTTGTGCTGTCTACCCATCCCAGTCCATAATGGGGATTTCTCTGTCTTGAAACAGAATTTTTCTTGTGGTTTTCAGCTAAGCACTCTTTACCAAAGAGCTGCTCAGCATGGTAAACCATAAAGCTGCTATCGTCGCCAGTTGACATTGGTAAAGATCCAGTAGTGCTTTTCACAGTAACCGAGGAGTTAAACATGATGTACTGACTATATTTCATTTGRAAAAATTACATTTTGCTCAGCTAAGTCATGCCAGCAGTTTGAATTGGAGATAATACTTTCTTTACTCCAATCCCTACTTTGCTATCTAATATTGATACGTTTTATAAAGCATTTTAGGTTCCTTTGAGATGAAAAGTAGTACAGAAATATAAGCTATTCTTAGGACTTTAGATCCCCTTGACTTGCTCTTCATTCATCTTTATCTTGCAGTATGTTTGTACTCCAAATTTTCTTTCAGACCACAAATGATGATTATCAAAGAGTCAGAAAGAAATAGACAGTCCTCATTTATAATATAGCTTCGCCTGTAAACAGGTTCTAGGCTCAGATTTTAGTTAACTCTGAGAAAGGTGAAGATGCAACTTATTGTAGTCTCTCTGAAAGAGTTTTTTTTTCTACCTTAATTACCTGAGAACACCTTTGAACTCATAAATTCTCTCTTTTCTGTACTATACTCCTCTTGTTTCTTCCACCTGTGCAGGAAGTTGGATGCTTTCATTTATGATGCAGCAGTGCTAAACTACATGGCTGGCAGAGATGAAGGCTGCAAGCTGGTGACAATTGGGAGTGGGAAAGTGTTTGCCTCCACTGGCTATGGCATTGCCATCCAAAAGGACTCAGGCTGGAAGCGCCAGGTTGATCTTGCCATTTTACAGCTTTTTGGAGATGGTAAGTGACAAGAAAAAGAGGAGTTGGAGTTTTCCTAAGAAATACCAAGTTTTGCATGTAAGAAACAGAAATTCCTAGCTCTGGTGCTTCAAATTTGAGTTGACAACAGGAAATTATTAACAAGGGTTTGTTGGAGTCATTATATCAAAAATTTTTTTTGTGTTGTTGATGCACGGTACCAGTATCATCAAAAGCAATGTCAAAAGCACTAAAGGTTTCATAGAACCAGCTCGGATGTGTGTTTGAAAAATGTCTTGTGCGAAGGATGTCTTGTAAAAACAAGATTTCTGTTGTGAACTTTTCACTAACTTTGAGGTTTTGGCATGACTAAACTCACTAATTATACTGGACTTTCTGTGGTCATCCCATGCTTTATAGTTCTAGACAGGATCAAGCCATACAGAGTTTATAAAATTAAAGGATAAATATTTCTGGATGAAAGAGTTAACTCAGATTTTCCAAAACTTCAAAAAAACCCAAGGAAGGACTTGAGACTCAGAAGCGTATTTTGGAGTGAGTTTTTAATCAGAACATTATAGTTACCTAGTTCATCTCAACCTTTACAGAGAAATTGCTATTATTGAAAAAAATTATTTGTGGGATAAGGAATTCCGTCTTAGAAAATATTTTCCTGGCTTTCACTTTCCATTCCGTATTACATCTTGCTGTGTCCTTTTTTTGAATAAATAAAATTCGCAGGTTATTTTATTTATAAGTATTTCTTTTTTAATGAAATCTGAAAATAACATATGGTATAATAAATATGGAAAGAACATAGCTCTGATATACTTCAGCAGAAAATTGGCCACCTGACGGATTGGGTGTTGTGTCTCCTAAACAGCCTAATATATATTATTTCAGAAAAAGATGTAAGTTCTCCATAAAGCTTTAAAGACTGTGCTATGGCACCACATAAATATATGGATTTTTTTCCCCCTGTCACTGGACTGGAGATTGAAAATGTGAAAAACTAACTTTCCTAACAGCATGAAAAGAATTGCTAACCTGCAAAATTAGTTTGTTTCTGAATGTCTCTGTATGTGTGTGTGAGAGTGTTTCTCTCTCTCTCTCCCCTCATAAAAGTACTGTAATGGGAGTAAGTGGGGTATGAAATTAGACTACAGAACATTTGTTCCTAGCTGATACAAATTAGTAATAYCTTTGATTGGTCAAAAGTCTTGAAAGTGTTGAATTTGGACAAAATTGAAGGCAAGAAAGACAGGTAAAAATGCACAAATATTTTTGGGAACATTGCACCTAATTTTAATGAGCTATGGATATGATGGAAACAAATTCAAAATCAGACGTTTTGATTTTAAAAAAATCAACGTTATGAATTTTGAGCTGGAAATGTACAATGTTTTCATTTAGAAGTGACTAATTTTTGTCTACCTGTATCAGTCACTGATTTTTCCCTTCATTGACCTAATATGAAAGTGGAAGTTTGTGAGGCCAGGTCTGCAGTCACCTGGTGGACAACTTTTTCAGGATCTCACTGTAGACATTTGGCAAGTGGGATAGCTGTGTCCTGTGGTACAGCTTTTTGTGGCTAATATCTGGCTGTGGAAAAATTCTGTTGCCTTCCCTGTGACAAATTGCGCCTGCCCCTATCAGAAAGGCAGTCAGGATATTTCATGGCCGTAATAGATGTGGAAAAAGAGCATGGCCACTGGACATGACTTTAGATCAGCTTCTTGCTTTCAGTCTCCCCCAGCTTGAGCTCTTTAACCATTGCAGGGCTGGCTAACCTGTTTCTTTCCTTCTCTCTGTCTTTCTAGGGGAGATGGAGGAGCTGGAAGCGCTGTGGCTCACTGGCATTTGTCACAACGAGAAGAACGAGGTTATGAGCAGCCAGCTGGATATAGATAACATGGCAGGTGTCTTCTACATGCTGGGAGCAGCCATGGCCCTCAGTCTGATCACCTTTATCTGTGAGCATCTCTTCTACTGGCAATTCCGCCACTGCTTCATGGGCGTCTGCTCTGGCAAGCCTGGTGTGGTCTTCTCCATCAGCAGGGTGAGTGTCATTAGCTAGCGGGGAGGAACAGAGGATTTAGTCAAACAGTCCGAGGTACTGGAGATGGGGAAATCCACCAAGACTGTCTAACACACAGGTGGCATAGAGTGGTGGTCTGCAGGATAAAGGCTGGCATCTTTTCACCATTAATGTTGCAAGAGCATCTCATGTTTTTCTGTGACATCTCTGGTCTCTGCTGGATTATGGTCATGGAAATAGAAATTTCATACGGAAATGAAAATGCAGTATAAAGGAAGTTAACTGTAACTGTCTGCTCCTCCAAAGTGAGTTGTGAGGAGGCCAAATTTGGGGACAATAAGTCAAGTAATGGTGGATAACATGATTAGAAATTCAGGAGTTTTTCATTGTCCTCTATATTACAGCTGTTCAGCTGACCTTATGTTAACTAGAAGTGTGCTATCATGGACAGTAAGCAGTCCCTAACCAAAAGCCATGCCCTAAATCATGCAGAAATCCTTCCAGAGAGGATGACCACATGAACTTAGCAATTGCTTTATGCAAATCTGCCTTAGGGTATAATATTTACATTTAAAGAAGATTCTAGTAATTTCTGAGTCATCTTTCTGCTATTAGTGTAGCTAGCAGTGTCCCATTTGGAGCTTTTTTTTCTTCTTTCAAGCCACTGGTCCCTTCTCCTCATCCATTCTGTAGTGAGGTCAAATCTCTGCATTTTTGACCTCAGTGTCCGATGTAACAATTAACTTTGATTGTGCAAGGAGTATATAATTGCTACATAACATATTGTTGAGGAGAAATGACAAAGCCTTTTGAATGCAGGGGCACAGCCTCTCTTCTATATTGTTAGTTTCTAACCTCGTTTAATCTGGAGWTGAGATGGGGGATTCTGTTTGGTGATCCTTAGCTAAGTACAGATTCTTTCATTCTGGGGTTATCTATCTGTTAGACCTGGGCCAGGTTGGTGAAAAGTCTGAAAAGTGTTAATCATCTGCTAGCTGCTGAGAAACCATGGTAACATGATGTGATGGTGTCCATTTCACAAATTACATTAATCAGCAGGTGCCATTTGGCAGGCCAGGGAATAAATAAGCCCCTTTCCTTCTGCTCCTAGGAGTGGGTAGCCCTTGCAAACAGTGTGTCATGGATGAAATGAGCTAGTGGGGAATGTGGAGGAACCAGGCACTTCTGCTGTCTGATTTGAGGTTGAATAGAGACTTTCACTTTCAAGGATGTCAATGTGGAGCCTGTTGTCACTGTTAAATTTAACAGTATGCTATTAAAAATGCTATTATACCTCATTCAACCAGATGCAAAAGACCTAAATACCTATTCGGCAGTCCTGCTCTTTCTCTGTTTCCTTTTCTAATCTGTACTGGTGATTAATGTAGCTAAGTTTATGACAAATGAAGCTGTTCCCTTTTTAAGATAGCTTCTGTCTCGTTGATTCACTGATGTCCAGATGAATTTCAAGGGCCAAACCAGACTTTCTTCCTCTCATCCACACAGAATCTTTTGTCTTGATGCTTTTCTTCCCAATGATATTATTTTCCTCATTTGCAATTCTGTGTTACACCTACTAGATTTGAGTAACTCTTACAGTTGCAAGCAGGTATTCCTGCATTCTACAGATATGACATGAAGCAAAGCAGAGGAAGAGGAATGGAGGGGAAGGAAAAAATGTGAGGGGCAAGAAAGAGGGGCAGAAAAGCAAGGGTTGGTAGAATCATAGAATCATAGAATCATAGAATCATAGAATCACTAAGGTTGGAAAAGACCTCTAAGATCATCAAGTCCAACCATCAACCCAGTACCCATGCCCACTAAACCATGTCCCGAAGCGCCACATCCACACGTTTTTTGAACACCTCCAGGGATGGTGACTCCACCACTTCCCTGGGCAGCCTGTTCCAATGCCTGACTACCCTTTCGGTGAAGAAATTTTTCCTAATATCCAATCTAAACCTCCCCTGGCGCACTTGAGGCCATTTCCTCTCGTCCTATCACTTGTTACTTGGGAGAAGAGACCAACACCCGCCTCTCTACAGCCTCCTTTCAGGTAGTTGTAGAGAGCAATAAGGTCTCCTCTGAGTCTCCTCTTCTCTAGGCTAAACAACCCCAGCTCCCTCAGCCGCTCCTCATAAGACGTGGTAGAGCAGGTCTGATTTAATTTGATTTGATTGTGCTTCATGATGGAAGGCTGACAAGCCTTGCCGTCCTACAGGAACATGCTGTTGCTGCACAGGGTGCTTCCCAGTCCAGGTCCCCTTTCGTGTGTTCTTTGCAGGACCACTCACCTTCCTGCTTTCTCTCATTTCAGGGTATCTACAGCTGCATCCATGGTGTGGCCATTGAGGAACGCCAGTCAGCAATGAACTCCCCCACAGCAACTATGAACAACACCCATTCCAACATTCTCCGCCTACTTCGGACAGCCAAGAACATGGCCAACCTGTCAGGGGTCAATGGCTCACCACAGAGTGCCCTGGACTTTATCCGCCGCGAGTCGTCAGTCTATGATATCTCTGAGCACCGCCGCAGCTTCACCCACTCAGACTGCAAGTCCTACAACAACCCCCCCTGTGAGGAGAACCTCTTTAGTGACTATATTAGTGAGGTGGAAAGGACCTTTGGCAACCTCCAGCTGAAGGACAGCAATGTGTATCAGGACCATTACCACCACCACCACCGCCCCCACAGCATTGGCAGCACCAGCTCCATCGATGGGCTCTACGACTGTGACAACCCGCCTTTCAATGCCCAGTCGCGGTCCATTGGGAAGAAGCCCTTGGACCTGGGGTTACCCCCTGCCAAGCACAGCCAGCTGGGGGACCTTTATGGCAAGTTCTCCTTCAAGAGTGACCGCTACGGGGGCAGCGGGGCCCACGACGACCTGATCCGCTCGGACGTCTCTGACATTTCCACTCACACGGTCACCTACGGCAACATTGAGGGCAATGCGGCCAAGCGGCGGAAGCAGCAGTACAAGGACAGCCTGAAGAAGCGCCCGGCCTCTGCGAAGTCTCGGCGAGAGTTTGATGAGATAGAGCTGGCCTACCGCCGGCGCCCGCCCCGTTCGCCTGACCACAAGCGCTACTTCAGGGACAAGGAAGGGCTACGGGACTTCTACCTGGACCAGTTTCGGGCCAAGGAGAACTCACCGCACTGGGAACATGTGGACCTGACGGATATCTACAAAGAGCGGGGAGATGAGTTTAAGCGTGACACGGGAGGAGGAGGAGGTGGATCCTGCACCAACAGGGCCCACCACAAACATGGCTCGGGCGAGTTTGGTGGAGGTAACGAGCACAAGCATGGCGTTGTGAGCGGGGTCCCGGCGCCATGGGAGAAGAATCTGACCAACCTAGACTGGGAGGACCGGCCCGGGGCTAATTTCTGCCGTGGTTGCCCTTCTAAGCTGCACAACTACACGCCATCAGTGGTGGGGCAGAACTCCACCCGCCAGGCCTGCATCCGCTGCGAGGCCTGCAAGAAAGCGGGCAACCTGTATGACATCAGTGAGGACAACTCGCTCCAAGAGCTGGACCAGCCGCCTGCCCCCGTGCCCGTGGCCACCAGTGCCACCTCCTCCTCCAAATATCCTCAGAGCCCTTCCAATTCTGCCTCCAAGGTGCAGAAGAAGAACCGCAACAAGCTCCGCCGGCAGCACTCCTATGACACCTTTGTGGACCTGCAGAAGGATGACTCGGCCCTGGCCCCCCGCAGCGTCAGCCTCAAGGACAAGGGCCGATTTTTGGAGGGAAGCCCCTACGCCCACATGTTTGAGATGCCAGCCAGTGAGACCACCTTTGCCAACAACAAGTCCTCAGTGCCCGCCACCAGCTACCACCACCACAACAACCCCGGCAGCAGCGGGGGCTACATGCTCAGCAAGTCGCTCTACCCCGACCGGGTCACCCAAAACCCTTTCATCCCCACTTTTGGGGATGACCAATGCTTGCTCCACGGCAGCAAATCTTATTTCTTCAGGCAGCCTGTGGTGGCAGGAGGGCCCAAAGCCAGGCCAGACTTCCGAGCCATCGTCACCACCAACAAGCCGGTGGTCTCAGCCCTTCATGGGGCTGTGCCAGCCCGTTTCCAGAAGGACATCTGTATAGGGAACCAGTCCAACCCCTGTGTGCCTAACAACAAAAACCCCAGGGCTTTCAATGGCTCCAGCAACGGGCATGTTTATGAGAAACTCTCCAGTATTGAGTCTGACGTTTGAGTGAGAGGGGAATAGCGTGGGGAGGGACTGGGGGTGTATGTGGAGTGTGGGAGGGTGGGGTGGGATCAATCCCATCAGCTACTCTCCTGAGTCGTCCTTAGTTTGTGGGATACTGGAGTTCTGAGTAGTGCAGCACTGGTGACAAGTGCCACCTCTTTGGTTTCCCCTCTTCCTCCTCCTCTTTCCCACCCCTCCCCTTTTATCTCTTTTTCCATGTTCTCGCTCCTCCCATTCTCCTCCATTCCTGGCCATTGCACTTTACAGTGATGTCGGAGTTGGATATCCTCGCTTGTGATTTCAGGACACGGAGAAAAAGGCAGGGAAGGGGTGGGCTGAGGGGGAGCGGCAGTGACTCTAGCATTTCACTTTTGCTGGCTCCCAGCAGAGAAGGGCATGTGCGCACACACGTGTGTGTGTGGCAGGAGGAGACAGCAGAAGCAGTGTAATGGACATGCAGGAAAATATGCTTGCTCAGGCAATTCTTCCTAAAACTGCCTAGAAAAGAGTAGTGTTTGAAGATGTGGAGAAAGTGAAGGGGGAATAACACGACTAACTTGATGATGCACTTATATGTTAGCTATGCTGAGGTTCTCATTACATTATTTTGTGAAGACTATGGGGGTTTAGGGCTGAAATATATATATATATTTGCGTATATGCTGAGAAATTTTATGCTAAAATTTTGAATTGTCTGCTGAGGGGTGTGGGGGGAGGGAGAGAAGGCTTGTCTGCAGGTCTGGCTAGTGGTTTCACTATGGCTATTACAGCTGTTGAATCTGTGGCAGACCAATGGCAGAGAGGGAAAGGAAGTGGGGTCTGAGTTTGGGAAAGCAACCCTGGAGTCAGGGAGCCTGCTAGGATCTCTGACAGAGGATGCTGGTTTGCACTGAAATGAGAGGAGTTTGGGGAAAGGGGCGCAGGGTTGGTTCGATAGCTGTGAATTGCTCACTAGCTGTGACATACTTCAAGGGCGGGAGCAGTGTATAGTATGGGTTAGCCTATACGTGAGTATATACGATAACTTTATACTTGAAATGTCTGTGGAGAAAGCGAAATAAACCCACGATCCTACAAGGTGTCTGGATAACAAATACAGTGGAACAGAGCTAAAGAGTAGGGAAAGGTGGGGAGTTTTGTCACTGTCGCTTCAGGGTACACCAAGCCTGTTTTGGCATGTCCTTTCAGCGAGGAGGGCAGGGAAAAAAGGGTTTTCATCCTTCTGTCCTCCCTACCCTTGGCCAGCAGGTTGGAACAAAAAGAATAGGGTTCCTTCTGCCAATGCTGGCATGGTGCTGGAGAGGAAAAAAAAATGCCATGAAAGGTTGTGTGTGGTGGCAGTGGTGCTGGTGGACCATTTCAATGCCTCCTTGCACATGTGGAAATGGGAGGAGGGTGTGTGCAGCAATGGGAAATACATATGTCTATTTACTATTGAATGTACAGGGGAAGTACATGGCTTGTCTTCCTGGGAAGGGATGTGCTTGAATAAATGCCAGAGAGCACAGAAACTTGTGCCGAGGGCTGAAGACAAGATGTGYGAGGCTGAGATGCGTGTGTACATGTACATGTGCCTCTGTGTGCGAGAGAGAGAGATACTAGCACAGGTGCAAAGCTGGAATAGCCTAGGGTTTCCCATCCCTGCAGTTGTAGTGACAGCTTTCCTGGTGCACCTAGTATCAATAAGAGTGTTTTTTTCTTTTAATTGTATCATTTTAGATGCAAGTTAAACTCAAGGAAAGGGAGCAATGGCAGGAGTGAGAAGCTGAACTCCCCTTTCATATGTCTTCTTTCTCCTAAGGTGGGGGTGTGGGCCAACCTCTCCTGTCCTGAGAGATATGGCAAAGTCTCTCCTGCTTATCCTGGGTCTGTCCCAGTGTCTCGATGACCGTGGCTCACCAGGAAAGGGTTGAGAGAGCCCTGTGCTGAGGGCATGGGGACACTGTTGGGGACTGACTCTGAAAGGAGATGGCGGCCCTGTCTTTATGAGCCACATTTCTTGGAGCTGAAAAGCCACCTCTCTCACATTCCTCACCGCACCCTGGTTGATTTTATCTTATCTTTCTCTTTTTAAGCCAACAGAAGGCCTTTTATTTATTTACCTATTTATTTTATTTATTTTTTAAAGCTAGGGTGGGAGGAGGGTGGGATTTGCCTGTAAAGTCAAAGAGTGTGAGGAGAGGGTGGGCAGGGTTGGTGAGGGGAATATTTTCTTATATTTCACTGAGGAAATTAAGGAGGGAAGAGGGGGAGAGTCTTTGTAAGGAAACTTCTTATTCTTTCCCTCTTCTCTCATTACAAGGACAAAAAGGAAAAGAAAAAAAAAAAAAGAAACCAAACAAATTAACAGAGCGATCTGCAATCCAGAACACATGGCAGCTTGTCAGACGCCTCTGACAGCGGCCACCGAGAAGGCGTTCCTTTCATTTGTAAATATTTCTTTTTTATTGCGTTTTTGTATAAATTGGTGTTTCTCTTCTCGTGAATATTCAGGTCGTGGGGTGGGAGGGAGGGGAAGTTTGTTTCCGTTCTGTTTGTTTTCTACGACTTTTCAGGCTGCGTTTTTGGAAGCGGTTTACGCGGGTCGAGGCCGTATGAATGAGGAAAAGAGAGAGAGAGAGAGAGAGAGAGAGAAACCCATGTGTGTTGTGTTCCCCTGAGGCCCCCCGTATCGCCCTGTCACCTTTATCTTCATGAATGGAAGACGCCGGAACGTCACTTCAAGCCTTGCCAGCAGGGTTTCATGTTTTGATGGGAACACCCCCAGTTCCTTTTTGCATATAAACTCTCTGTACCAGCATCTCTCTGTGGAGTTTGGGCCTCAAGGCACTACGCTGTCTTGATAGTGGTGGGGTGAATCATCAAGTTGGCCGCTCAGGTTGGACCATCACTTTGACATTAAGAGACTTCTCCAATGCTACTTTGGTTTAGAAATCTTGGACCTGGGAAAGCTCGTGATAATTTCTGGTGTTTCCTAAGGGCTTGGGGTGGAGCTTGACAGCTGGCAAGGGCAGCTTATCTCTTTGGCGGTTATCTCAGTACTTTTCCGTCCCTCCCCACCTGGAACGAGGAAACCTGGAGGGTGGCTCTGCAGGGAAATTAAGCCGAAAACAAACCAAAAAGAAGTTAATGGAACTTTTTTCAAATCTCTTCTTAAAGGTTCTGATTTTTGTGTTCCGGGGTGAAAGTTGGTTCGTATTTTCTCCGAACTGATCTGTCCCTTGTTCCACTGATTGGCAAATGATAGTTTGCCAAAATCATTATCTAGTGTTGATACTGTTGTAGCACTGTTAACACTCCGAGTGCTCTGCAAATATTAACTGTGCCACAAACCACTCGAATGCTCTAGGGCAACCAGAAAAGAAGAACTGGAAATTCTGGACTGAACCACTGGTCTAACCACAGGAGCCTGGTATTTTACCTTCTCCCATAATAGATTAGGCCACGTGTCTATCAGGTTAATCCTTTCTCCTATAAGCGATCTTTTCTGGTTGCTTTGTTTATTTTAGTTCTGACAGGTCAACAAGTTTTGGGACAGAGATGAAGGGGAAGGGGTGGGAGGGGGGAGGGTGTAATTCATAATCCAGAAAATAAATCGATTATGTTATTAAACTCTGATTATATATTTAGAATTTTAGATTTGGTGTATTTTCATTCTAAGTATTCAAGTGAATTGATGAGGTAATATTAGCAGCAGGTGTTGTCTATACTAGAAAACCACCCATGTGCTGTTTATTACCTGTCCAGAAAAGAATGGGATTTCATACCAGAGCCTGACAAAACTCCACATCCCCTCCCTTGCCATTTCTCTCTCTCTCCTGTAGAAACACCAGTATTTTCTGGGGCAGTGGCTGGGAACATTTCCCTTCTCTGAAGGTTTCTGCACACAAGAATACCGAGCAAAAACCATTGCATCCTCTACAGTTTGGTGACCTCTACTGTGTGTATATTTGCAGCCAGCCTCCCGGGAAAGATTAGGCACCTTTGGCAATGTTTCTGACATTTGCCTCCTCAGTCTAGCCCCAGGCATGGCTCTCTGAGAGGTATTTTCATGTTCTGAAGTGGTACTGGAATGTATGTACTCAGCTGAAGGAGGATGTGTCTGAAGGAGACGGAGGAAATATTCAAAAAATATCAGAAATGTGCCATGCACAGTGGAAAGCAGCTGGCAGGTAGAACTTGCAGCCATGGATCTCCACATCATAAACCTTCTTGGAGTATTCACACCAAAAAGCTACAGCTTTTTACCRTAGCGCAACACAACACAGGTTGGTGTAGTAGTTCTCTGTCTCCCATCACGCCTCCCAGTGAGGGCAATGTCAGAACTTGCCGTGTCACATCATAAGTAGGAAAGAAAAGCTGCAGTCAGGACTTGTTGTCAGTTGAGACAATGAAGCACACCGGCCCCACCTCCTCAGCAGAAAAACATCCCGTTCTCTCTGAAATCCAGCATGTGTCGTCAGAACTCTCCAGGCGAGAACCCCCGTGGGTTCAAAATGCTCAGCAATATGCAAGTATGAACTTTGCCCGTAGGGAATTGGTATTTCAATTTCTAGCGTATGGGGGGAGGAAGGTTCCTTTGTGATATCCTGAAGGATTTGGTGGAGGAGTTAAGAGTTGCCAGGATGGGCCTCTTTGCTTCTGACTTCTTCAGCAATGCATGCTGACGTTGAGCTCCTCACTCCAACAGGACACTAGCATCCATCTTGAATAAAGCCCCTTTGTATCTTCAAATCAGGGTTGTTTCTCACAGCAACATTGCCAGCAAAAGAGAGAGGGGGAGACAGAGAATGAATATGGTGGTGGTGACAGGTTAGAGTGATCAGAGATACCTCAGGGATCTTTATAGGCAAGTCTTTGCTTTAGAGCTTTCTATCAAATGTGGCATATCCTCCCACCTCCATTGCTTATCAACAGATGGAAGCAAGCCTGGGAACACAGCCAATGATCAGACTTAGGCCTTTCACACATCCTCCACTCCAGTCAAGCAACCTTTGATGAGCCCTTCCCATGGAGAAGGGTGGGAGGTTGCACTTCCCCACGTATTTTTGGTTGCCAAAAAGGAAAGAAAAAGGGGAGGGGATAAAGATGAGGAGTGTTGATGAAGGGACTTTGTGCTGACTCTCTGCACACTCGCTCTAAGGAATTACACTTCACCCTTCCTGCTCAATCCAAGCGGGCAAAGGGTAAGGTCTAATTATGCTGCCTCTCTGTGGCRTATGCCTGGCTCACCACAGGAGCCCCTGGAAGCCGTGTGCGAGAAAGGAACTGGATTGCTGGCAACAAATGGGGACGGACTCTAAGCCACGATCCCTGTCTGCACCCACTCTTTCCCATAAGTGCTTCCCTGCTGCTGAACACACCTGGCGTGTCCACCTGGAACACACCTACCATGCTGCTGGATGCTGCAGGGCACATTGAGATAGTAACTAGTGGGACCCGATTGTTGTCCCCACAAGGGCTTATTTTCAATTTGCAGCCAAATAGATTTCCAAGCCATAGACCCTCGCTGCATCACCCACCTACACTTCCCTGTGGCTCCCCCCTTCCTCCCCCCTCAAAGGCAAACTGGGGCGCTGACTGTCTCACTGGTAATACAAATACTATTGCTTCATCTTCATCACGGGCTCTCCAGACCTCCCTGGGGCTGACTGCAGACAGACCTGGGTGTCTGCCATTAGAACAGCAACAATGGCAACAACAAAAAACACTTTGCAATTGGCTTTGAGTTCTTTCTTCATCTCTTGAGCATCCCCAAATTCCTCTCCTAGTCATGCCATTTGAGTGAATTCTCGCACCCTTCTGTCATTGCTGACAACAAAACTGACACAGCATGAATCTGCTTGTGTATAGAAAAAGGCAGTGAAAGCGTATCGCAGAGAGCAGGACTCATGTCTGCCAATGCCAAGGGTACAGTCCCCTGGGTGCTGAGGTAAAGGAGGATCTCTGTGATGTGTTAGTAGTTACAGATCTCTTAACCTGCTGGTCTCCTGCCATTAAAGGTTCACAGCAAGCACTGGTATATACTCCAACAGGTCAGAAAAAAATTCCACACAGTGGGACAGGGGTTCCTCTGGGCACGCGCACACATACGAGACATGCTGGGGAAGTGAAACACACATGAACAAACCCGACACAGCAGGAAGCTGTGAGGCTTGCGTGCCTGTACGCGCGCACGCACACACGCACACAGACACACGCACGGTACATTGCAGTATGCTTAATGACTCTGTCCCACAATGCATTTTTGCCAAGTAGGAACAACGTGACCTTTCCTAATGTTCTGCTGGTAGTTATTTAATTTATGTATTCACTTTGTGACTTTTACATCATCTGCTTTCTTGACTGCAGCATTACTGTGTAAATATATGTGTATATATGTACAGAAACTAACTCAAGCAATTATATTCAGGTTGGGAAAAGGGTGGGTTTTATATCTGTACAGTATTTCCTTATTAAATAATGGCATGGGGGGGGTTGGGAAAGTTAACTTCTAAATTGTGGTTTTATTGGTCTGTGGTGTTTGAAGTTGTTTCAGTGGTTGCTTTTGCTGGTTCGGAAAGTTTATCTGGATGTTATATGTGTGTGCCAAGAAAGGGTCCCCAAACAGGGGAGGTTTGGGATTGGTGAGGGGTGGTGGGTAGCAGAGGGTGTTAATAATTTCCTGTAATAAAAGCCGTGTTGATTGCTAGGGACTGTTTGTGTGAGGCACAAGGCTGTTTCCTTCTCTATGTGCTTTGCTCTTTGATTACTTTCTCTTCCGTGGTCCCCATTGTCTTCTCTCTGGGACATCAGCAGAGTACATTTGTTACTGTGGATTACAGGGATCTCTCTCTGGGCTTTCATCTCCTGGCCAACTCTTCCATCTCCCTCTTTTTGTGGCCTTCCCAGTACCAGTGGGAGGGGAGGTGGCATGGTCTCGGACCCTCTGTGCCATTGTTGTCCACTTAGCTTCCTCTCCTTCAGACCCTCTCTGTCCTTCCCCTAAGCAGAACCTCATTTTGAGGTGTTTTGATCTCTCCAGCAGTTTACTCCCTGGCCTCTTACCTACTTATTTCTCATCTTACTCACACAGATTCTTCAATTTCATCTCTACGCCTCTTCCCTCAGAATGACTTATGCTGGCTGTTTGCCCATTCTGCTCCTCTTATTACTGTCTTGTTGCTCTGTTGTCTTCATCAGACTGTGCAATGCTGTGCAGAAGATAAGTGAAGGGCAGGCCTCTACTTCTCCTCTCCTGGAAAATTCTAGCCCTGACCAGATTTTTAGAAGATGATACTTGGTACCAATTTTTGATTTCTCTTTCACTTTCACTGAGGTGGTGCTCTGCTCTTGCCCACTCAAGAAATAAGAAATGATCAGTCTAGCAAATTAGCCAGTGCAAGGAAGCAGTGAAACTGTATTTTCTGAGAAAGCCAAGAGAAAGAACATAATTTCCATCCTTGATGGCTGACTGGTGAATTTAGAGCATGGGCAGAGACTGTTTTTATCCACTCCAGGTTGACCCACAACAGAGTCAGTAGAGTTTCTTTGCTTTTACTCTATGTGTATAAAGCAAGGCTGCTGGAGAGAAGTATGCTATCTTTTAGAAGCACAGGGCTACCTTCTTTTATTGCCTAGAGGCCATTGGCTTCTAAACACCTACATGATGTTCTGCTGTGTTGCAAACCTGAGAGTGAAYGTCTGGTAGTATTTGGTCCCTTTCTGTCTGACAAGTCAATATAACCTGGTGCTTGGCACTAGCTGCCTGGGGTTTGTGGTCTACTGTCATGTCAGTAAGGGAGGAGAGTGGCAGGGTGTGATGTGGTGAATAAAGAGAAACAGAGCCAATGAGAAACTGGTAGGGGCTCTAGGCAGATGCCAAGACACCTCCCTCCTTCACTTTTGGACAAGTTGCATCATTCCTTAATGAACATCCATCAACCCACCATCCTCCACAGCCATGGTACTGGCTAYTCATCCCTGAAGACACCTGGGTCTGCTGGTCACAGTCTGAGAAAGGGCTGGTCAGCCTCTCCATGTGTGTTGCCATATGCGATGGTCTCTGAGGGTTTGAGTTGTACTGTATGAAAGCATATGGGCAGTGCAGGGAGCAATAGAAAGGGCCAGCATGACCAGAGTTTATCCAGAGCAGCAGTCTTCTCCCAGTTGCTGCTAACTCTTGCTCAGCCTGCCATTGCAGGCCTGCATCTCTGATTTCTGGGCGGGAGAAACCACTACAGCCACATGGGAATGGAGCTCTGCTCAAAGGCATGAGCAGGGTAGACATGCCTTTCATGTACCTTTGCTATGATCTTGGCATGGCTGTCCAGCATGGTTCACAATGGCCTGCGTACTTGTGAATACATGGCTGCAAATACCTGTCAGTTTGGGAGGAGGTGTATGTGCATTCAAGTGACTCCTGGCAGAATTCTAATCATAAGTGAATTTAGAAACTGCTGGCCCATTTGGTGCTACTCCAATGATGTGTGTCTGTATGGCAGGCACCTCCCTGGGAGTACATCCCATAGATTACCTTTTGGCCAAAATAGTGAGTTATCTTTTTGAGCATCACCAGTTACTTAGGGGTTTAGATGCCTAGAATGCCTTTTGTCAATTCTCTTGCTTGTGTGGGCCTCTTCCTGCAATGCATTTTGCCAGGATTCATCTCCCAGGAACTCACCGTGCTTGAACATAGGTTAGAGGGGTTCCCTCTGCTTGGGATCACCATGTGTATGTTGCATGTCTGTTGCTGTTGTCTGTATTTCTTGCACGTGTCTACTTGTTGGGGGCAGGGGTGGGTTCATATTGGTATGTATATTTATGCAGCCTGCACACATTTGTATGTGTGGTGCCACGGTCTGTATGTGTGCTTAGGTGTTTGTACGCATGTGTGTGAGCTGAGAGAAAATTGTCTGAAGCCGTATGCTGCTAAAGCCAGGTGATGAGTAGCCATAGGTACCTTGGCAACCCTGTTGTTGCTCTTKCTTACCTGGTAGGCCATGGCATGGCTGCTTTGTTTGGACTCTGGGGGACCAGCTCTGAATCAGTGACAAGGCTGGGAGACAGACTCCTCCTGGAGATGATGTGAATACAACACCAGAAACCCATTCCATGCGTTCACTCACTTCTGTGCTGAATCCGCTGTGCCACATTTTCAAACTATTGTGCCACGTTCATTACCTACGTTGGCCTTAACTGSTAGGTGGAGCAGGAAGACAATCATGCACTGACCGGTAAGGTCTTTTGGGAGAGATCTGGTCGATCTGTCCTGTGACTGAAACAAGAGGCTCCCTTGCTATTCTTTTTGCTGCCTCCTAGGGCAATGCAAGCACTGAAATTCCACTTACAAGCAAGCACTAGCCTGTCCCTTCTTGCTCTTGTGTCAGATAAACATAGGCAAAAGCTGGGCTGTGGTGGATTGATCTCTCATTCCTGCTATTTGGAGGAACCTCACCATTGCTGCTTGGAGCTGGGTAGGGAGCTTGCAAATCCCAAGCTCTGGAGGGGTTCAGTTTCTTCAGAAGGGACAGTAAATAGGGAGGGTGGGAGGGAGTGAACTTTCTGCAGCCATTCTCCATTCCATTCATTTCCAGGAGAGATCGCTACGCTGCTAGCACCAGAGAGGATGACCTGCTGGGAGGGCCCTACAGGGCCAACCAGCACAGCACTTTAACTGTCCAAACTGCTGAACAAGACACTGCTGTCCTGTGTCAGCAGCCAGAAAAGACAATCAGGACCTGATGAAGAGTTGCCATGATTAGTCAGATAAGGAAGGAGAAACACCTGGGGGCTAGGGGCCTCGTCATCTACATTATCTTAAGTTTGCTTAACCAGCCCTTTAGTGCTGGTGTCACCGGGCCTCTTTGACGGTTTCTTTTTATTTATATATATAAAATGTAACAGAATAATCTGTGGCCTCTAGTGACTCCTTCTATCAGACCACATCCGTCCACCTCCTCTGCTTTCTTCCATGTTCAGCTGCTCTTTTCTCTCCATCAGATTGTATCCTGTACTCTGCCAGGCTTGTCTTTTATGGAAGAGAAGATATATGTGTGTGAGTGCGTGTACATGTGTGTGTGTATTTTAAGTATTATTACTATTATCAACATGCTATACACCTAAAAGCTCCTAGCAAGCTGGAGCCTTCAAGAGGTGCTGTGGGAAATGACCTTCCCACTAGACAGCGGTTAGTGCGGAGGTTAGCACAGAAAGCTGCTAGCTTTGGAGGCCTCTTTGCCTGTCTGGTTGCTTTTCTTATCTTTGGAGCAGGCTCTCTCACATGTGGTCAGAAATGCAGCAAACTGCTCTTTTTAGCTTTGCATTTTCAAAATTTCTAACGTGGGAAAAAAAAGTATGTTTGTTGATTAGCTGCTGATTTCTTTTGTTCATTTGTTTGTTTGTTTGTTTACACAGTCCTTTTAGTGGGAGCAGGGAGGTGTTTTCAGCAATACAACTTTCCGAGACCTCAGTTCTGTGCAGTTATTGTTTGTATGGTTCAGCTGTGTTTGGGGTCTTTCCTTTGTACGTGTTTTTCCTGAATGGCAGGGCTATCTTGAAACGTCTCTTTGCCAGTGACCAAAGCACCATCTGTAATTGGAGGCGAGGGCTGGTATATAGAGGAGGCAGCAGCCTTTCGGGAAGTAGCTTTTCACCGACTTCCCTGAGGAGTCACAGAAGGCAAACTAACCGTTTCACAGGTGGGTTTGGGGGTTGGGKTTTTTTTTTTGGTACTCCCTCTCTTTTCCTTCCTTTTTTTCTTTTTATCTTTTTTCCCTTAAAAAAAATAAATGTTTCTCCAGTGAGCTTTGGCCTTTGCCCCAAAGGCTGCTACGAGGTGGGTAGCAGGCAGGGAGAGTGTCTGACTCCCAGCTCCTGCCCTCCTGAAGCCATGCAGGATTGCCTGAGTGAGGAGGGAGAAAGGCCATTTTTGGCAGTTTCCACAGCCATTCCTGGGACAAGGATCCTGTGGCTGCTGAGGGGCCTGACCCAAAGGGAACGAGCATCCACAGGAGATCATCCTCTGGCTTGTGCAGGTCTCGGGTCAGGCTGGAGGGCAGGCAGGGGAAGGTGGCTCACTGACCGCTGCACAGCCCTTCCCATGCCAGAGCAGGAGCGGGGCGTGTAGGTCCGCAAGAGGGACAAATGAATGACCCTAAACGGGCCAGAAGGGTTCAGCCTCGCCTCTCCTGAGCTATTTGCAAGTGGGTAAGGCTGACCCTCGACTCGGACAATGTCATTCAAGGCTGAGCGGAGTCTCACAGACCATGAAGTAAGGGTTGAAGGTGGTGCATGGGTATCTGGCCAGCTCTCAATGTCATCACATCTAAGGGAAAGCCCAGCACCTTCATCCTTTGGCACTTGGAAGTGGCTGAGAGCAGTARTGGAGGACTGTCATGTCTACCAGGGTTGGGGCAGGTAGCGTCTCTAGAGCTGGCATAGGTCAGCTTCAGCTGTATTTGCTTTCTAACTAATGTACATTTACTTTGGAGAGTACGTTTGATGAGCTCAATCTATCAACCAAAAGAAAAAGAAATACTCACCTCTAGTATAAGTCTTCTACTGCCCAACACTGCTACCTCCTCTTCTCTTGAGCTGTTGGTATATTGCGGTGAACCTGGCCACCCATCAGGCTGTTGCACACAGCAGATATATCCTATCTGCTTCTGAGACCATCTTTGCCTAAATTTTGCCTCCTCCTCATCCCCTTTATGCATGCACATGCGTGTGCACACACACACACACACACGCGCCCACCTCCAGCCACTCCACTGGTGAAAATCAGAGCCACAGAGACATGAGTGCCAAATGACTTTTTATTTCTCAAGTAAATGATACAAAAAGTTTTGTTCTTTTTCTTTTTTTTTTTTTACATATGCAAATGTAAAAGGGAACTGACAGCGAATTGGTGGTGGCGAGAGGAAATGGGATGTTTTGTAACCCTAGCTGCAGTAAAAAAAAAAGAAATAAAAATACATTAAAAATATTTAAAAAACACAAAAAGGAAAAAAAAACTTGAACTATTTTGGAAATATTGTGAATAATTTTTTGATATAAAAMCTAATTTTTATGTAGCATGAAAACCACCAAAATAAAATGATCAAGAATAAAAGCTGTGCAGAGGGTGTTTTTGTTTAGTTGTTGAGGGAAAAGAAGGGAGAGAGAAGCAGTGGTGTATGAAAGAGGGATGCTACTGCCATGGCTTTTACTGTGAGTTTCACAATACATGATGTTTTTCTTCAATCTTGGTAACTGGAGTCTTGTGATTATCTGAAAAAAAACCCAAACCCACAACTCATATTTTATATGAAAATATGCTTTTATCTCTGATTGCTATGGAGAAAATCTTGAAAATACCAACAGAATGAATCCCAAAGACTCAAAAAGCAAAAGGCAAATTGAAAATGGCCGTGAATTGCTTTTGAATGTTAGCAGCAATCATTAATTTTTTCTGCTTGGTTTACGATTTTTGAGTAGTTGAGGTTGCGGTTCTGGGGAGGCAGGTGTGAAGGAGGTAAGACATTAATGAAGGGCTTACAAAGTTCTGGGTTTTGTTATGTGAGGCACAGGAGTTAAACCAGGGTCTCTTCACATTTCCTGCTGAGTAAGGGAACAAGATAGTGTCCTTTTGCAGGATATATTGGCATCACTCTTCATTCCTTTATAAAAAAAAAAAAAAGAAAATTACAGGTCTTTTAAAGGAAGCAGACTGCCTCTCCCAATTCCAGATAAAACGGTATGTCGTCCCACACTCCAGTCCCTTTTAGAAGTGACAGTGGCGATTCTCTTCTCCCCTGCAGGAAGTGGGGTGTCAGTGCTCTTTGTGTCCTTTGGGGGCTCTGACGCTAGATGCTGGAGTACTAGACTGTCTTTGAGGAGGTGGTAGCACCCATCCCACCCTGCTGCGGATCAAGGTGTTGCTCCTTCGAATTGTCAGAGGACAGGAGATGCTGATTTCCGGACTGTCCCAGGGAAGTTGGTAGGTTGCTCTGGCCATTCTGTCTTGAAAATATTACTTGTGCCTGAATGAATCAGACCACCTGCATATGAATTTAATCTTCCCTCCCTCATGCTCTCATCTCCCATGCAATCATTAAAACACTGCCCCATCAGCTAACAGGGGACCTTCTCTGTTGCTCCTGTCCTTGCTGTCTGAGTGTCTTCTACATCTTAGGCTGAAAGGGAGGAGGCAGGTAACACACCATGTACTTCAAAATATGAGTTCAGCACTGGCCGAGAAGAACGAAAATCAGTAAAGACTCAAGATCAGCCTAGACTACTCCTCTGGCAGTGTGCAGAAAAAGAACCCTGGGTCAAAATCTTGTCTTCTGTCCAAGTAAAGATAGACTTAGGTGGAGTGGACAGGGAGGACCTGGAGGCAGCGGTGGTGTAGACCAGCTTGACTGGTGGGTTCTTGAATTCTGAGCCCCAGATACAGGTGTGAAAGTGGATCCATGGGAACATTACCTCTTGGTGGAGGAGAGGGAGAATCCTTTTAGCATAAGAGAGACCAAATCCTGAAGCAACTTCTTGGCTTATCTAGGTCTGAGTTAGCCTGTCTCTGCCTGTTGCCAATCCCTATTCCATGCACTATCTGTTTTTGCTTTTTGACTCCTACAGGGAAGAAGAGAGTGACTTTCCTCTGCCTCGTGAAGTTTTTGTCATTATTAGTTATAAATCCAGGTTGTTCCTCCAGTGAGTATCTGGCTATTTGCCCTTCTTCGCACTTGTCTGTCTCCTAGTCCCATCCTCTCGCCATCAAATCTTGCCAGCAAGATTGTCTTGCTGTGAGGAACAGTGTGCCTCTGTGGTCTCCTGTCCTTGTACATTAAGAGGAGGAGCTCTTACTCCCTTATGGGAGGAAGCTAGAACTATTCTGTGTCCTTCAATGAACCATGAGGGCTGAGAAGTCATTAAACACAGCTTAGGGGTGTTGCTTACCTTACTTTCCTCCAGTGACTCGGATATTCCAGTTGCCCTTCTTAAAAAGAACAGGGTATCTTACATCTGTGACCATTGTGGACTAGCTCTGTGTTTATGTTATCGGCTGGCATTTGCTCCCTCAAAGACAATAAGGAGAATCACGAGACTCTTATCTTTAGTCTGGACAATAACCCTGTGACTGGTGCTCTACCAGCAGCCTCCTATTTATACGTGTCTCCTTAGCAGAGTCAGGGATCAAGGCAGTAGCAGGGAAGGGTAGGAAAAAGGGAATCAGGAAGAGGGTGATGTGTGGGTGACCACATAATGCTCTGCTGGTGCGTGTGTGCTTACCAGCTAGGGAATGTGTCATGGAACGAGAGCAGCACTGTGACTTTATGACCCCCAGGTCTTCTTGTCTCCTCCACCTGAGAGGTGGTCTCTCTTTCTCTTCCCTGTGCCCCATGGAGGACGTGAGGCAGGGGACAGGGCAAGGGACTGAGCACCTGTGGGGACCTCAGCTTCAGTGCTGAAAGTGCATGGTGCACATCAGAGCCCAGGCTGCTGACCTGACAGCACAAGTGCTGCCTCTGGCAGCAGGCAAGGAAAAGTCACAGCGAAAACAGCTTGAGGGGCTTTGTTTCTCTTCAGGAAATGTCTGCAGAAGAATGAGTGTAGTGGAGAAGAATAGATAACTTTGCCGCACCGGGTGTTAGGAGGAGGAAAAATGTGGCCTGGAAATACAGGTCTGGGTGGAATACATTTTGAAAGCAACTTCCTGGAAGTAGAGGGGAACAGAGCTAAAGCAGAAACTTGGCAAATGCTCTGAAAATTCAGATTTCCAAGCATAATGTCTCAGAGTCTGGACCCAGGGCTTTGGCCATGCGTTATGCTAGCTGGAAGTTCAGCCAGGGGCCATTCTTCTACTCTAACCTCCGCGCTCACTAACCTTCCCTTCAGTGAAGCGGCAGGCTCACCTCTTCCCTTAGACCCAGAGTGGAACAGCTTGCATTTTGCCCACCTTGCCTCTGCACCTCACTGCTCAGATCTCAGGTCTTTCAAGGCAGACATTCAACCAGGCTAGAGGGAGGGCAGAAGTTCTTCCAGTACAGACATACAGCAAGGGCAGGAGTATGGAGTTCTTGAGCACACAAGCCCTAGATGCTCTCCTTGAAACACCTCTGTGTCTTTGCTAACGTGAGCACTGCTGGGTTTGTTTGCCCTCACAGATGATTTGCATGGTCCATCAGGAAGCCAAGATTATGTCAGCAAAGAAGAGCTATTCAATGTGGCTTTTTGACATTTGAACAAGGGACTAGAATTGTAGTTACAGAAAAGGCATCTTTAAAGATGCGTATCCCATACCGGGGGGATATCAGCTGGTGTTCTTCGCTTCTTGGAGCAAACAATTTCAGGGCTCCTCTTTGGCCTCTCACACATAGGGACTTTTCCAAGTGATAAATGCACTTCCACTGGCTCTGGTGGCCCTTCTCTCCATGCATATGCTCCTTTTTCAGCTCTGGGAGCTGAACCTTGCTGTGCTAAGATACAGGTGAAAGCATCCCATTTGGGACCAAAGAGAGCTAGTTGTAATGAACCAGGCACTTCTAGCTTTGCAGCTTCATACTGCTTAGGGACTAACTGTTCAGGTGTTCTCCTTCCCCCCCAAGACACTTCAGGGCTCTCTCTGTGCCGCAGTGGCAGCCTGGTTTGCTGTCCCTGCTGACCTTCCCCTTCTTTATATGCAGAGAGTAAGGGCTTCATGGCTGCTTTCTTATCTGAGGCGTTAGATTAAAATTGGAGAAGCATGACGTTTTGGACCTGTCTCTGTGGCTCTCTGATTAGTTATCCTCGCTGAGGAGGCAAGAGACTGAGGCCTGCCAGCTGCAAGGTTAAGCTTTGGGTAAGCGATCGTCCTTCGGCTGCGGGTTGCTGCTGCGCTGTTAGCAGAGGGGACACGCACTGGAATGCTAAGTGATTTACACCATGCGCTCGCCACTCTTTCAAGATTGGTGTGTAGATTCACATCTAAGCAGAAAAGAAGGGCTTGGTTTTCTCCTTGTCTCTTTCCCCAAAGGAAAATTTCCTGAAAAAGGGGAAAGAGAAGGTTCTTCCCTCACTTGAAACTCAGACTATTGTCTCTCTGTGTAGAGTATTGTTTTGCAGTTGTAGAATAAGACAGATCTTTGGCTGGCACCCAGACATGGGCTCTGGGTGTGTTTCTACATCCTTTTGCTGAGGGAATAGCATAGCTTCTGCTGCAAAGGGCAGAGCCACTTTCTCTGCCACTTTGGTCTCAAGGGATGAGCCGTGAGTCCAGAGTCTCAGGCACTTGATGCTTGCATGGCTCTGTTCTAGTCACCCTACTACACATCCTGGATAGCTGGGGGTGCCTGAGGGCCAGCAGCACTGAGTGTTGGGAAGAAATAATTAGTTAATGCTTGTGCCATGTTTGCATCAAGTAGGGAAGGATTTTTAGAAGCACCTGAGAGATTTATTAGAACAAACCCCATCTCATTGAAAGCCAATAGTGCTTAGGTGCTCAGGTGTTTCTAGAAAATTCCACTAGAAAGCTAAGAATGTTTATTCTTTTTAAAAATCTCTTTATGAAGGGGCTGGAGTATTTAATAGTGAGGTAAACTAGTTGAGCTCTCCTGAGCCTAAAATATTGTGACAGTAATCTCGACTAGCAGCTACTCCTGGAGAATGCCCTGGGTTGAGCTGAGGATGTGAAGCTACCTTCAGAGGGTGCAGGAGCTCCCTCCTCAGTAGCACCTGCCACAGAGGGGGAAGCAGGCAGTACATTGGGCAGGATTTCATCAGAAAGGTAAGCTTGGGGGTGCACATTGAATACAAGCAGTGACTGGTGGCTTCAAGGGTAATTTTGTGTTGGTCAAAATGACTCCATCTCTCCTAACAACACTATTGCTGTGGAGTTGGACAGTGTCAGTATGAGTCATTAATCTGGGAAGAAGTGAGTAAAGTGAAATACTTTGCCAGCGGGGTGAAACCCTGACATAAAATTGATCAAAAACATTTAGGTCCTGTTTTCAAACAAGATTTGTCCGTTTGATGCTTTGCACTACCATAGTCCTTACTTCAAAGAGTTAGCAATTTTGATGCTAAACTGAAATACGTTACTATTAGCATTTACATTAACAAGTAAATTGACAGATGCCATAGTTTACATATATTATGCAAATATCCTGAAATCTTGCATGCATTTGCATCTAATTTTCTTGAGATTAAATGAGACATGTACACTTTATAGGGGAAATAATTGAGGCATCCAGACATATGATAAATTAGGTGACTTGATGTGGCTTGTTGTATGAACTGTGGTAAAGCCAAGGGGCAGAGGAAAAGGACATCTGGCATTTTCATATGTAAAAATATTGTGTTCATCATTGCTGTTTGGAGAAAGCAGTGCAGGAATCTGGGATGTGGTCAGAAGCAGTGCAGGAAGCTTGTGCTGGGAGACATGATTTGGGATGTTGGGATCTCAACCTGAAGGGCTGGTCAGGGTCTCAGCCTGTTATTTTTTTGAGATTTGAGAAAGAAACACCTCTTTGCAGCACTGTGCAAACATCACCCAACTGAGCTCCCCCCACCTTGTAAGGGGACGAGAATTTTCTACACAGGCAGGGGAACAATGAGGAGGCGAGTCTGTGACCCATACAGGAGCAGGCCACCAGACCCCAGACTTGCCTCTCACCACTTCAGTACCTGGCAGAATGTCTTCTTCTTACCCCTCTGGAGGTCATGAAGGGATGACAGCTATTTGCAAAGCCATGTCCAGGGCAATCAGCTTCTGCTTCAGGAGAGTTTGGTGAGAAATCTTGCTATTCTGACAGTGCTCTGGTTTTCCAGCTTCACTTCACTTCTTCCATTGGGCAGAACCTTGAGGATGCTGCACCTCATCCCAACCTTGGACAAAGAGAACCTGAACCGCAGATTGTGGTAGTTTTCTCTGTGCATTTTTAATTAGCTCTACTTTTACAGGTAGCATGAGCAAGTGCATTTGTGGGCCTGATCCAGAGAGGTGCTGGGCTGTACAGGCTCTCTCAGGATGCATACAGTGCATGGGACTCAGCCTCTGCTGCCACCCTGACCTGAATTCTCTGAGCTGATCGTGAAAGGTCTACTAGGATTCAAAATACAACAGATTTCCCTTCCTTGGAAACTTGGACATCAAGGTCTTAGTGTACTCCTCACAAGTAGTCCTGAACATCCCTCTGCTGCTTTTGTCAGGCTGCTACAAACTTTCAGCTTTTACAGGGAGGCTGTCAAAACATTGTATAGAAAATAATTTCCTTTTTTGGTTCCACCAGTGTGCAGTAACACCTCAGGCTGTCACATCAGAGAGGCTTCATCAAGAACCTCTTTGTACCATGCAAAGTGTTCATCCAACTTGACATTTCTTGATGAAGTTCATCTAAGACATCCTGGTGTGTTTGAATAGCGACTGAGCTTCCTGGCCAGCTTCTTCTTGGGCTTTGCTTCCAAACCTTGCAAGATGCCTTGAAATGCAAACAAACATGCAACTGGACAGAGGCTGACCTAGCTTCCTTTTGTTTTCAAAAGGTTAGAATGATAAAACCAGTTTTCCTAGGGTTACAGTTCAGTTTAGTTCAAGTTCCAGCCTCATAATTGCTCCAAAATTTTAGGTCTGTCTTGCCAGTACCCCGTTAAATTATGCATACTCCTGCTTACAAAGTCACTGCAACTCTTCAAATATTCAAGGGTTCCTTACATTTAATTTTGGATAATTTACTCTCTCCAGGGAGGAGGCAGTGGTTTAAAAAGAAGTTGCTGACAGAAAAAGTAGAGCTTACATGACTTGCAGCAAACAGCAATTTGAGTTTTCAAGAACATGCATGTCTTGGACATGTAAATTTTACTCATTTGTATTTCAAGGGCACATGTGACATACAACACTGCTTTCTCATCCAGTAACATTGTCTAAACCTAATGGTTAATGTCAAGTTTTTATTAACATTTACAAGTGCATTGGGAGATTAATTTGTTTACTTGTATTATGCAAAACTGATTTAAGATCGTGGTTTGCATTTACACACATTTACATAGAGTTTCCTGATTAATACATTATAATACACACAAATCATGTGTAAATTACAGGCTCACATCTGCAACATAAACTTCATTTTGTGCAATGTAATATTTTACTTGTCTGGCAGAACTTTTCTAGCAGGTTGCAGTTGGAGTCAGGATATGGCAGGGAGGGAAGGAGAAACAGGGATCAAAGGTGGATTTTCTGCAGAGAAGTCTTTCCTTAGTACTTGTTACTTGCTGATACCCCATAGTCATGAAACAGAAGAAGAGGATGCCAAGGTATAGCTGGCAACAGGATGAGTTTCACGTAATGCCGTGGCCCTGGGGTCAGGCTCCTGTGAACACGCAGTTCAGTTGTGCGCTCAGTGACTTTAGGGTTGGAATGAAATGGGTGAGCAGCAAAAGGAGCCAGTGGGAGGGAAAGGGCCAGCAAACATTGCTGCCAGTCATGGCCTGGTTAGCTTGGCACTGATCCTCATGAAGGGGCTCAGCTGGGTGCAGCGGAGACCCTCGAGGCGCTCTGCTCTGCTCCCTGTAGTACCTTAGGCTGAGGATGTTCAGGGCTGGCAGGCTGGCATGAGGAGGACCACCAAGCACCTGGTGTGGGGCTGAGACGGGGACCCAGAAAGGCAGCACCCTTGCACTGAACACGGGGGCAAGGGGACACTGTGGATACTTCCCCAGTGTAGCGTCTTCCTAAGGGAAAGCGCGGTCGAACTCAGGCTTGCCTCATCTCTCCGAGGCCCTAATACTACTATCTTTCCTCCACCAGTCACCACCTCATCCTCCTCTTCCCTACACCCTCACCCCCCTCCGGTTCTTCTTTCTGTAAATAACTCTTTCTGATTTTGGACAAGCAGGGATCAACAGATTCTGGAGGGGGGCGGGGAAGACACTTGTTTTGTTTTGGGTTTTTCCTTTCTCTCTTGAATTTTGGTGTTTGAACTTGAAACAAATAATATATATAAATATATAAATATATATATTTAAGCAAATGGATTTCCTGGAGAACTATGAAAGGAGTTGATTTTTTCCCCTTTGATTTCTCTTGTTTCTCATTGGGGTTTGTTTTTTGGGTAAGAGGGTTTTTGTGAACTGTTGAGATTTCCAGTTCAGCATTATTTAAAGGATGTGGAGGAAAAAAAAAAGAAAAAAAAGAAGAAAAATCAACAAAAAACATGAAAATCTTTGTGATGTACAAAACCTGTAAATAGTCAAAGATACTTTCTCTTTTCTAACAATAAATTATTTCTGTCACTTTATATTCAAAAATAAAGAAACCTACCACAGAATGTCAGGGTTAAAAAAAATCAGAACCCATAATCAGAACATTTTCTTGGTTGTCTTTGTTCATTTTGTTCTTAACTTGGAGAATGCCTGCAAATTTTTCTGTATCATCTGTGATGTTTTAAAATGCTGAAATTGGGATGAGTTGAAATTAGGAATACAATGTCCTTTAAGAGGGGCTCTTCCTCTGGCATTCACTAGTAGCTGTGTGTTGAGCCTGGTGTCTTGGGGTTGCCTGATGACAGTGGATGAAGGAATAGCTTCTAACACCTTTCACATTCAAGAAGCACAAATACGTGCTGAGACAGAGGCATGGATGGGAGACTGTCTCCATGGATTGAATCTCCCCTTACGCTGCCTGGAAACTGGCTGGGGGCTGCATGTTGAAGGCCACCATGAAGCTGCTGATAACACTGCTAAACAACCTGGGGGATTTTCATAGAATCATAGAATCATAGAATCATTAAGGTTGGAAAAGACCTCTAAGATCATCGAGTCCAACCATCAACCCAGTACCCATGCCCACTAAACCATGTCCTGAAGCACCTCATCCACACGTTTTTTGAACACCTCCAGGGATGGTGACTCCACCACTTCCCTGGGCAGCCTGTTCCAATGCCTGACTACCCTTTCAGTGAAGAAATTTTTC
>JASVER010000168.1:841639-896211 GCA_030449065.1 Oceanodroma leucorhoa
CTCTCCTTCCTCGCCTGTCCCTTCTGAAGAGCTTGTAGCCATCCATCGCAGCACTCCAGTCATGAGACTCGTCCCACCACGTTTCCGTGATGGCGACCAAGTCATAGCTGTCCTGCCGCACAATGGCTTCCAGCTCCTCCTGCTTGCCGCCCATGCTGCGTGCATTGGTGTAGATGCACTTGAGCCGGGCTATCGACCTCACCCCCAAGATTGGCATGCCACCCCTAGGCTCATCTCTCTCGAGCGTGGCTCTATCCCCTTCAATTTTGGAGCTGTCGAATCCCTCCTGTGAGGCCAGCAAATGAAAAGACACTGGCACATTGTCTTCATAAAACAAAGCCCAGGTTGGGGCTATAGAGGAGGACAGGGTGGCAAAAGTGGTAGGGAAGTCTCCAATGATGTCAGTTCATCTTGGCACCAACCACTAATCATGACCCCCAAGAGTACAGGGAAGTTGGGGAAAGAAGTAAGAGTGGATCTTTGGAGAGGTTACCCTGGTCCAACTAACAGAAAAGGCCAAACAGGTTATTTATAAAGAAGTGCTAAGAAGTGGCAGGTTTTGGAAACACAGAGCAGTGGGTCACCTTTAATGGTGAGAGGGCAGGCAAGTATTTTTAGGGGAGCTAAAAATAAAGAAAATGGACTAGCTGAGCTAGTCAGAGGATGCTAGACTACCTGTGGGGTGCAATTAAAAGCATGGAACACAGAAGAAACACTCAGATGCAGCAAGCCAGATTCAGAACAGGAAAAGCAGTGTTCAGCCAAGGAAGTTCATAACAGCTGACAGAAATTAAACATTAGTAAATGCAGATAATTGATAAGGGGAGAAAAATTATGAGCCAGGGAAAGAAAATCCCTGGCTAGTAGATGTAAAGGTAAAGAGGATTATATATACATAAACACATAAACATGTGCTTATTGAGAATCCTAAAAATAGATGTTAAGTACTAACTCTGAAAAGTAAGTCAATAATAGCACAGGAGAGACTGAAAGGCTGAATACTCAGTTTTGACATGAAGCTGGAGAGACAGTGGGTAGTGTCAGCACTGCCGTTCATCACCAAAGGAAGTGGGACATCATCTAAGACCCAACTGGGTGCCTTTCTGAGGGGTGCAGTGGGGAGGGCCTCAGCTCCAGGCCTCTACTGTCACAGCTCTACATCCCTTGCGGTACCCACCCCGTGCTCTTATCAGCTGTAAGTCACTGGGCTTGCTGCAGTGAAATGACTCAGCTGCTTGTGTGGATGGTCTTGTGAGAGTGGTTCTTCCCATCCCCAAAATCCACCAGTGCAATAGTGACCTTAGTGATATCAGAAGGCCAAAAAAAAAGGTGAATACTGGGGTTTTGTTTTTCATTCTCAACCCATGTGCTTTAGCTACTAAGGCAGAGGTGCTCACCCTTGTATTTCTGAGTTCAAAACAGCACCATTTTGATGGGGAATAATTTTTTATTACTATTTTTTTGACAGTGGCTCAGAGCAGAAATGAAATGTGATTGTTTTGGGCCAATTCCTGATATTTTTTGTTAAGAAAACCAAATTCTGTTTTCCAGGTCTGGGGCAGAGTTGCATTAATTGCCACTCAAATGCAGGACAGTGTCATCCAAACTGGCTAACTTCCAACACATAGCTGAAATATTGCATAGCTTTAGCTCTTTCCCTAGGTTCATCTGCCAAAGGAAGGGGGGTATTTCACTAGATGTCACTTGCTAGCAAGAACTAAATCTTGGCTGGAGGTGCAGGGGAAATGTGAACAGTTTGAAAGTTTCAAAGAGTTTCATGCTTTTACCTTTTCAAACAGGAAGATTTTCCACCTCTTCAATACCATTCATAGCATTTTCGCCTTCTTTGTCACTGAAACTGTTAATTGACAAGTTCTGTTTTGAAAAAAGAAGTAGCTGCCATTTTAGTTTCAGGTTTGAAAATATTCACCTTTTGGCCAAGCTGCACACTTAAAAACCGCTAATAGAGTAAAAACAATCCAAACAGGAAACTAAATGAAGTGTGTGAGTGAAAAGCAAAGATAATAATCAAACGGGATTGGAAAAGTATTCAAAGAGTAGAAAAATATTTCTCAGAAGATTTTTATTTCTGTAAATTTCACTGAAATAAAATCCAACCAGAACTTTTCAAATGGCTCAACTGACTGAGCTGTAGCTGAAGCAAATTATTTTTAAGAAGTCTGGAGATGCTATCAGTGAATGAGATAGAGACCGAAAAATCAGGTTCTCTCTCTGAATCTCCCAGATGCACAACGACAGGCTGGAACTGGAAAGAGATTGGTTAGTTTTCCTCTATAGATTTTTTTTTTTACTTTCACCTCAGCCAGAATCTGGTGGTCCAGGACTAGCTATGAAAAAATGGGTAAAAATATGGGGGGGGAAATAACCACATTATCATTACCCTTATGATACTCAAGTTTGACAAGTATAGGTTTATTCTGATGTTATCAGCACTCACTGACCCCTTTGGTTCATTGAAGAGCCAAGGTTTACAGAAAAGCTTTTAAACACAGCACAGGAAGACAATGATAGAAAAGAGCTATTCACTGCTCCATCCAGGGTCTGCTACCCTTGCCATGTAGGTGGGGATGCACCTCCCTAACATTAGGTGTCTAACAGAGGACATCTCCAAGCCTTTTTCCTTGGTCATGACACAGCAGGAGGCATTTCTCAAATATAAGCTATGCTGGCCTAAAGCAGTTGTCTGGGACACAACTGCCCTTGGACGAGCATTTCTCTTGATAATTGCCCAGATGATTGCCACTGGTGTGTGTGTGCATGCATGTCTCTGTGTGTGTAGGGGCTCACCTAAGCTTTAGGGATTGAAATCTCAGCTATGTGCTTAGGTTTTCACTGAAACCAATTGGCATCTAGACTCAGTCCAGTCAATGGACTGTAGAAAAGGATTTACATCATCTCCAAATAGATACCTCTTTTGGTTCAGAAAAATCTCCCACCAAACTCATTGCCTGGGCAGGTCTCTGCTGGGAGTCTGGACCCATGGACATCTTCACTGGAAAACAGCTTAAGGGTAGGTCAACCAAAGCCCACTGCCTGGGTTTAAGTTAAGATGGCAAGGGTGATTGGGGGATAAATGCCTCCCTTACAGGTGAGTTGCACTGAGTGCCAGGCCCTGAGGACAGAGGTGGGATTGGGATTCCCTTCTGGGCCAAGTTCTCTGCTGCGGGGTAGCCAAAAATGTCAGGCACAGAGGAGGAGAGTGCTGAATGATGTACAATGGGAGCAGAATGAAGTGTAATGAGCTCTACTGTCTGAGGCATCTCTTGGCAGCCTGTACTCAATGGCAGATCAATAAGCAGCAAAAGGAGTTAGAAAATAATGTGTGTGTTTGGGGAAAAATTGTAGCTGGAATCAAAGGTACTTATGAGTGCAGTGGCTGACATTGCCTTCAATACAGCAAGGAGATCCCTGCACACGAATCCCAAAACACAGTCACTCTGCCATCCTTCAGGACCTAATTCCTTACACTTCCCACAGCACTATCAGTGCAGCTGTAACTGAGAAGGAACTTTGCTCCTGCATCTGCCTTGGGGACCAGCTCTCCTCTGCTGGGTGCACCACCTCTTGGGGGTGTCCTTCGGAAAACACTGGCAAATGGACTCAACCCACCAGAAGCGGGCAGGTTTCCTGACTCCTTCCCTCAGTGTGACTGGGTGCACTGCCCTCCATAAGCGCTATCTACTCAGATCTTTTTAACATTAATCTCAAGGTATGCAGAAATCTGGTTGCTCCAGTAAAGGTCCTGTGCCAGATGCCACGTTCTCCTGTGGGGGGTGTGGGGAATGAAACCACTCAGTCATGCGCTGTCAGTGAAATTCACGGAGCAAGAGGGCCCCTTTCTATCCCAGGAGAACAAGATAAATTTTAGCAAGCAATTAAAACATATTAGTGTCTTCCCCAACCTCTACTATCCTGGGCTGCCCTCTTCCTTGACTGGCCTGTGGGATGTGAACCCTTCAGTCTTCATTATTCTCAAATTAGGAAGGCTTATTAGAGGACCCTAAAGCAAAAGTCATTGCTGTGGTGCCTTGCATGGGATAAAGTCTTAATGGGAGAGTAAAGCTAGGATTCTGCAGGAAGATCAGTTGGTGTAAGAAGTACTCACTGCTTTGAGTCAGGACTGAAAAATATGAATGAGGCGTGGCAGACAGCTGCGATGTTGTGTTTTCCCTCCCTTCCCCCATTTGCTGTCATATGAGATGTAAATAAAGCACTGTACAAGTGGAGGGCTTACAGGTCCCCGTGCATTGCTCACTAGTGTCAGCTGCACAGGGGTGTTTTCCATATCTACATCCTGGTGAGCCATCTTCTCAGCTGGTGTAACATTAACACAAATGTCTGCAAGAGCATGAAGGACAGTGGTGCCTTGTGCTTGAATATGGTTGTGTTCAGTCAGAGACTGGATCTTGACTGATTTAGTGGTCAGAGGGGCCCTAGAAAAATTGCATTCAAAAGCATGATGTCCCATGACAGTAGGACCAGAGTGACCCAGAGGGGGCTGTGCTGGCTTGCTCCTGCTCTCAGAGGAAAGTTGTGCTCAGCATTGTGTCCTCTGATTCAATTAGCTATAAGCATGTCCAAACATGATAGCGTTGTGTAGTATAGAAAAGGAGAGTGTCCTGGCCCAGTTCCAGCTTGTATAATTAATTTCTCCTTATCTAAAAATTCTACCTGTAATTTTGAATGGGTATGGCTGGATTTTTTAATCTTCTCCCAACTATGGCTTCAAACCACCAACTTCTTTTTTTCTTAATATCTTCTGGCTCCTTTATATACATGTATTCATGCATATTTATATTCCTCTTTTTATCTTTTGCGGTGTTCCAGCAACAAAAGCTGTAATTCACTTTGCTTAAATTATTGTGTGATTGTGGGATGTACTATATGGGGCTATATGCAATAATATTCTGCTAAGAAAATGTAAAAGAAAGATTGCACATCCATATATTGAAAACACCCTGAACTATCCAAACCTCCCAAAGACTGTCTGCTTATTCCTGCATAGCGTTCCTTGCACCAGCTATCGGAATGCTGCTCTTTATTCAGTAATCAGCCACATACTCAGCACTGCGTACGCATTTAGATATGTCTGAGCTCAGGAGATGCAATCAGCAAAAGATTATTCTGTGAGACGATATCTATTCTTTGCAGATATATTCTCTAATTAACAATGTGAAGGAAAACGTCTGTCCCAAAAGTACCAAAAAGTTACTGCACAATCCTTGTCTTAGTGCCTGACTGGAGGGCTGCTGTGCAGATTTTCTTACTTGAATCCTGCCCAGGGGAACTGCATGCTGTAGCCCCTTCATAAACGTGGATGAACTCAACAGCCCAGATATGACAAAGATGCTCTGCCCAGCTCAGTGCAGCAATGTGCTGTGTAGTTAATCTAGCCAACACTGAAACTGTTTACATTAGCACATTTGCTTTGTGAGTGATAGTGTTAAACATTTTCTAGTGAAGGGAAGCCTTGTTTGACTGCAAGATGACACATGCCCAGAAAGCGGTATTTGCTTGAGCTGTGAGGCTGTTCTCCCAGAGCAATTAGATGTGTCCTCTGTACATCCTTCTTCCACCTCTGATACCAGGCTGTGATAACCTGGGTACCACTGACTGTGGGAGGTTAGTGCACTTTAGTGGTGAGTAAAGTGGTCTCTGCATGTATGTCCTGTCGGATAGGATTTGATTTCGAGCCCGCAGAATTGCCAGTGACCCCTTTGCAAGAACAGTAGGTGCTTAGCCTTGCCACTCAGCTGACTGAGGGTATTTCCAATACCCTCTGTGAGGGAGCACAGCAGCTCCCACCACCAGGCAGCTGTGGGTGGGAGGATTGTTCAGTACGGCTGTGGAGTGCAGAAATAGCCTCCTTGCCCGGCTCCCTTAGCATGTGGATGGCATTGCGATCACAGCCTCGTGGTGATGTCATTGCTGGTGCTGGGAACAAACAGCTTTAAGCACCTCTTCCAAGCCCTGTCTCCTCCTCTGTGTGCATCATGTTGGGAAGGAGGCTGTAGCTTTTCTCTTCGCCTCCCCAATGTTTCCGCTGCTCCTCCCGCACCCACACAGATGGGAGGTAGTGATGCTTGTGGCCAGGCGGGTCTCCCTGCTCCCTCAGCTCAGTAATATGGCAATCTGAATGTGTGCTGTTCTAGGTGACTGGATGTCTGAGCCAATTCCTCAGTCAGCAGCACCTGTGTAACTAACATGGCATTTTGACGGCTATCCAGCCTCTACCAGCTAAGCTGTTTCAACATCCTGTCATCATGTGTTGCCAGGTGGTTGTAAAACAAGCAGAGGTGTGCCGATACAAACAGAAGGATAAACATGAGGAGGAAAAAATGGAACGGTGTAATTAACGAGGAGTGGAGAAATCAGAGGTCCAGTGAAGGGCAATTCAAATGATCCAAAGCAAGAGGGGCTGGGGAGCTGTCAGGGGGTGAGCAAGGATCTGATGCATGGAGAGACTAGGGATGCAGGAGACTGAAGTGAAGGTAATAAACAGGTACATGATGAATGATCAAGAACAGGCCAACAGACACTCCAAGTCAGCCTGGTACAAGAAAGGAAGTCTTAAAGGCTACATGCTTTTCCTTTTTATAGATTAAAGGCACTTACATTTCTCACCCTGCAATTAATCAGTCCCTGGGATTTACTCTTGTTGCATACATCAAATATATATAATGCAACAGATTTAGTGGAAAATCAGGCAGGTATTTATTCACAGCAAGGCTCCTGGGCAATGCCCTTAGAGAGACTTACAGCTTTTCTCCCCATCGCTGCAGCTGGCTGGAGTTCTCATTGCTCAAAACACCACTCAGAGAGGAACAAATTCATCAATTCCCACCTGTCCAGACCAAAACCACTGTCACAGACCAGCACAAGGGCTAGTAAATTTACGGATTAGACATTTATATAGGAGTGCTGTGACCCAACAAGTAGTTTGAACGTGGTTGAAATTTACCAAAAAGCATTATTAAAAGCATAAATTAATCTCTGGCAGGGACAGGAAGACATTAGAGGATTATGCAATTATGGATAGTGTAGGGCTCCTGTAGGGGAGAGAAACTATTACATCTCCCATTGGTGCATCTTAGGCCATGGCAAAGGCAAGTTGCAGGAGAAGGAGGGTCTCTGCTCCGAGGGATCGCTCAGGTGTGTTGAGATGAGGTAGATGAGCCTAAAGCAGCCGCCTAAAGCAGCCACCTAAACCAGGCTGACTGCTGGTAGTTGCACACAACATGAACAACAGTGTCGCTGTTACTGCTTTTTCACCACGAAGTCCCTGAGTGGAGGCAGCCAGTGTCTGTGATGAGATTTGCCACTGTTGATACTAGCAAGAGGATGCTGTGGGTACCCTTGGGTGCTGGACCGTGCAGCAAGGACCCTCCATGGCTACGTCAGCCATGAGAAGAGATGAAAGGTAGCTGGAGCAGGGGAATGTGTCTGCTCCTTCTCCCCTCCATCTCACCGTAAGAGTCTCTCTAGGCTCAGACTTCTCCTTACTGTGATGGTCAAATAAGTCCTTGACAGGGGCTAGGCAGCGGGTATGCCATGACCACAGATTATCCTGCTGCTGAGTGTTCAGCTGCCAGGACACAGGTGCAAGGCTTGAGAAGGAAATCTTTACTCTGGGCCCCTAAGACGCCTCTCCTGCTTCTTCTCCAGCTGGTGGGCCATGCCTCCTCTGGCAGTCTTGCTGTGCCAGCAGCTTTTCACCATGTCTGCTCTCTGGTATGCAGACTTCATAGGGCAGGGACTTGTTCTCGTCTGTGTTTGTGCAGGATCCAGCAAGTGGGCACTTTGGTCTGTAGTGAGGTTGCCTCCAAACGTGTGCCACAGTACAAACACAATGTGAGCCTCTCAAAAAAAAACAATGTGTTTTAGCCATGTACATCACATCTGTAAATACTTGAGCGGGGACTCAGTCCCTGATAAGCCTTCTATCTTTCAGTAAAAGAAAAGCAGAACTCAAAAGGGCAGGCTGAATGCTTTTAGAAACAAACAGCCATGCAAAACCACATGGGCACTCTTGGAAATTAATCCCAAATCACAAGCAAACTCAAGGAGTGGGTTAGCCACTAGAGACAGCTCTGCATGGGAATTCCCTGCTCTTGGGAGTAACATGGGATCCATCCTGCTGGCAGGATATAAATGTGATAAGCTGGTGAGCACCAGAGCTGGTTTTCCTCTTTGGATGGATTTAGATATTTTGCTGGGACTCCTGTACTGTTCTTACACCTAGAGTTCAACTGCTTTGCTTTGTTAAATGCTGAGGCGTCCTGAATAGAAACACTGAGAGAGAATAGTATTTCACAGGAAATTGTCACCTGGCATCGCGTCCCACTGCACTGCTTTTCTTGTGACAGGCACAGAGGGAACATGAGCCATTTCCACAGTCTTCTGTGTCCTTGTGGCTGCAAGGATGTGAAAGCAGGTTTGCGTGTCTGCTCATGGAGAGCTGCAGCAGGCCCAGCGCAAACAGACCCAGTCTGATGACTAGTTCAGGCTGCCATGTACATGAGTGATCTAGTTGGTGCCTCAGTTATAGAAGTGAGGGATCAATGGATGTGCAGGAGGCAAAGCTGATAGGGGGAGAGGCTACAACTTTTCTTAATCCTGTAGAGGGGGCACAGAGGGGCCTTGAGACACACACGCCATTCAACTTTGCTGTTTTCAAACCGAAAGAAGTACCTCTGTGCCTGAAAACCTCTGTTTTCACCAGAGAAGAAGGTCCTGTAACGTGGGAGTACAAGTGACTCCTCAGTGAAACATATTCTGGTCCCTCTTTGTTAATGTGACATTCTGCATTTATCAAAAGACTTAAGAGCACATTGATCCTGTAAACAAAAATATGACTAGAGATAAAGTCAGGCTAGCAAACAAAAGTCAGACAGTGGGAAAAGGGGGTTACTCTGATCACCAAACCATTCCTGGTTCATGAAACATGTCCTTTCTGGCCACTTCGGCCACTGGGCTGTTTCCAATAGGTGATTAATCTCATTTCATGCCATGAGGGTCTGAGTTACTTCTGCAGACACAGAGCAGCATTAGCAACATTGTGTGTGACCTGGAAAAGAAGGTGCAATCTTCTGTTTCTCTTAGGTGAGTACCTCTGAGGGGCATCGCAGACATCTAACTTGGATGAGGGTGGCAGAAGTGTTTTACCAGTCAGCCTTTCCGGTTCCTTTCCAAATGTATTTGCACTGCCCTTGGACACTTGATCATGCTGTGCTTTCTCTTCTGGCAGGCTGTGTTTTAAGCCAGACTCATGTTCAGCCTTCTATTTTGAACTTTGTTGATGTAATTTGTCTTTATACAAACATGTCATGGTCACTTTTGCCACATGGTCTCATTTAGTGGTTATGACACATCTAATTCTTCCTCATTTCTCTAGCAAGTAACAGTTTGACCCTCTTTATAGAGAGGTCTGCTGTGGCTCCTGGCACATATGTTTTTTGTAGCAACTTCAGTATTAATTAACCTTGGATCCAGAAACGTTTTAGATGATGGCAGAGTTCCTGCTCAAGAATCTCTGAAATGGTGAATCTCATAAAGTGCTGCCAGATATTTTGGTCTATGCTATGACAGATCACTTGAATCAGGTAGGGCTTCATCTATCCAGTACTCTTTCATTTGTATGGATTTCTCTTTTACCCTATTTGACTCTGCATTGATGGGTATGCCTGAAATGACACATCCAAGAGAAACACACAGATGAATCACTACTTACTAGGAATGCATCCAAAACTTCTTGGTACAAAAACCCCATGATTTTTTACTTTTATTACCTGCACTCCTTGTTGTGCAACAGCTCACTTCATAGAAAGGAAAGTAATTTTTTCCCATCTCATTCAGTCTGAACAGTGTCTGGACCATGGACAACCAGTAATCTCTAGGAACTCCATGGACCCTTTGTCAATTTGTCTTTAGACTTTTTGTAGATGCCATATTTTGACAAACTTTCCAACAGCCCCTTCTCTGTGATCTGACACTAGCTAACACCTTGGACTGTTAATCTTGAAAAAGTGGTCTTTGACAACTTATTTTACTTCCCCAAAGCTTTTCCTTTTGCCAGTTAAGTTCACAGAATCACAGAAGGGCTGAGGTAGGAAGGAACCTCTGGAGATCATCTTGTCCAACCCCCCTGCTTGAGCCGGACCACCTAGAGCTGGTTGCCCAAGACCATGTCCAGATAGCTTTTGAACATTTCCAAGGTGGGAGACTCTGCAGCCTTTCTTGGCAATCTGTGCCAGTGCTCAGACACCCTCACAGTAAAAAAGTGTTTCCTGATGTTCAGAGGGAACCTCCTGTGTTTCAGTTTGTGCCCACTGCCTCTGGTCCTGTCACTGGGCACCACTGAGAAAAGCCTGGCTCCGTCTTCTTTGCACTCTCCCTTCAGGCATTTGTACACATTGATGAGATCCCCCTAAGCCTTCTCTTCTCCAGATAGAGCAGTCCCAGCTCTCTCAGTCTTTCTTTATATGAGGAGCTCAGTTGCAGCAACTCAGCTGCAACAAAGCAGAAAGATTTTATTTAAGTATTACTGTACCCATTATTTTAAGTCCTGCATGTTTAGCGGATTTTTTTTTCCCATTAGTAAAAACTTTACTGGATTTTTATCAACTACCTTTTTCACAGAGGTTCTATTTAACTAATCTCATTCAATTGTTTTTTTATGCTCTATTAAACAGCCTTTTCTTGGCATTCAGCAGAGGAACATGCATAAACTTCTGCTGATTGATTGGAAAAAAAGGGGGGGAAATGGAGTTTTGAGAAAACAAAGCAATGATTGTTTTGGTGGGTGCCAAAGGGAGCTCTATTCCTCTGTGTAATATCCCAGGTCAAGCAGTAATGTTTTTACTGGCTTGCCATTCTGTAAACTAGGCCCAGGTGAGTTTTCCTACTACAAGCTCTACTTCTGTAATCGGTCTTGGTAATGCAAAGATGTCAGGCTTAGTTTTGCCACATGGACCCCTTTGGTCGCTATTTCAGGAAATGATTTTTATCAAAAGAGGTGCTTGCTGTGATGTAGCTGTGCTTGGCTTGATCTCTGTTATGTTTCCTTTGCCTTTTTGTTCGTTTCTTTCTGTCAATCACAAACCAGTTTGTGGTAAAGGCTGGTTTCAAAACAGTTAATTAAATCGTCAGCAGGGTTTTGTCCTTCAGAGACATTTCATTAATGCATTTTACATTTCTCTCCAATGGTTTTCTAGTATGCTCGGCGCAGTCTCGTTGGGCCTGGACGCCGTTTCGCTGTGCTGAGGTTGTCTTGCTTTAGTGCAAGTCAGCCTAGTCACTGCTGTTTGCCTGCCTTATATACCATGGCTTTTTTAATTAGATGTATATTTGTTCCTGCAGCGTTTGCTTGTGCTTCAGTCTGGGCAATAAGCAACCGCAAGCATTGTCAGCTAAAACATTACAAACATTTATTTCTCACAAGTGCTGTTGTGGCCACTGCTAGAAACACATCTCAGCTGAGAGAGGTAACATTAAAAGACAAGCCAGCTCAGGCCTGGAAGTCATCTGATTCTGCCCATCGAAAGCGCAGCTCTTGCTGCCACTACAAGTACTCATGATCATTCCAAGGTCAAGTGGTCAAGTCCCCTTCTTGAAATAACTGCTATTTTTGAGCATTAATTATATTAAAAATAATAAACTTTTTTAAATACTTCAGATTTTTATAATGTTGTTTTATTTCCCTACTACACTCTCTAACAGGATGATCAATGTTGTAGTCTGCCAGATAGTTTCTGGTAGAAACAGGGCATCTTTCCCAAATGGCATTCTCCTCCAGACCAGAAAGTTCTCGAATAACTTTTGCTTTGCTGTTTGCAGCCAGTGGTGAACGGCAATCCTGACGACATGCACACGCTTGCATTGATCTCTGGCTTACAGTGTTTTGCAGTGCCTGTGCATTTTTGGGCAAGATCTGTATTGTAGGCCTCTGCTGCATCTCAACCTGCTGCATCTCAACCTACCTCCATCCATGTAGTTACACAGGTCATCTCCACGATGCAAGGAAAAACTGGAAATGGGACAACTTTGCTATCACAACCAACAGTGCGAGGATCAAATGCGAGCCCTCCAGAACTTCTTTCATGAGATGGAGAGTTGCAGTAGGCTGTAACGTGTGGTGTCTTCTGCACAGTGGTGCACAGAGACTGATGATCGGTAACTTGCCAGCGGTTTACATTATCTCCCCATCTGTTCTCTCTTCCAGGAAGCCTTACACGTCCCTTGCTGAACACTGATTTCTTCCTATCGTGTGTTACTCACAGCCCAGGGTCTCATGTCACTGACATGCCTGCTGAGTATCCCAAGCACGCTCCAGTCACCAGAAACAGAATTGCAAATTTTGAAGGCAAAGGAGCATTACAAATCTCTGTGTCTGCCTTTCCTCAAGGAAATGAATGTTTGTGACAGAGGCAGAAGACAGTGACCTGCCTCTCCCTCTCCCAAATGCTGTCTGGGCATGGGGAATCACTCACCACTCTCTTCCTAGATCAGAAGAAAGCTCTGATGTGTGACTTTTGAAGCACAGTGAATGACTGGCTGTGTTGAGAACTGGACTTATCCCTGTGCACACAGTCTCTACACCTTCTTTCTTGCCTCCCTGTATCTCACAAACATCTGGAGTTCCCCAGGTGCACACAGAAATTCTTTCTCTTTTCATCTCACTGCTGCAAGCCGCTATAATCCCACAGGCTCTGACCTGTTTCTGCACCCAGCTGACACACCTGTCATTGCTGCCAAATCACCACCCACACAGAGTCCAAACCATCTAAAAGTCCAACTCTTTCCTGGCCTCACCTATTACGTGATCTTCTGAGTTTCTGATCCCTTCAGCATCCATGTGGACCTACATCCCCCTCATAGTGAGTGTCTCTCTCCCTCTCTGAAGCTCCTCAGGACAGTTTGTGGGCTTCAGCCTCTGCAGCTGGCTGCAGGACTTGGAGATGGAGATGGCAAAATCTAATTATCTGCTTGCACAAAAAACTGCTATAGCTGCGACACGACACAGATCTCCTCTGCTGGTAGATTTCAAAGCCGCAAAGCTTTGAAGTAAGGGCAGCTCTGCTGTCTGCAGCTTTGCACGCTGCAGTGGTACAAGTTTGGGACACAGCTGCTGCGCTCTGTTACAGCAGTCAGTGCAATCAGCAGAAGTGTGAGCAGTGCCAGAGGCTCAGAGCACCAGGGCAGGTGATCCCTAAGTGAGGTGAAGGGTGTGAAAACAAATGCAGTCTCTGAAGGACCAAGTCCCTAGGTGACCTGCCTCCTTGTATTGCTGTACATGTTGGCACGTGGGAGCACTGGTTCAGTGCTGGTGAAGGTGGTCCAGGGCTGCAGAGGCTCTTATTCAGGCTGGACTGATCACAGGAACATAAAGCCTGCTTAGACCTGAGGTTCTCCTCATACCATGGTTGCCCCATCCCTGCATGGAGGCCTGGTTCTGATGAGCAGGTCAGTGCTGCTTGCAGGCAGGAGCTCCTGTTGTGGTAAAGATCAAAAAAGGGACAAAAAAAACCCCCAACCCAACAAAAAAGTGAGGTCAAGGGTTAAAAAGGAGAAGAAATTTATGTTTTCTTGGCAGGAATGGGAACGCTGGCAGGGTGGGCACTGAAAATCCCATTCAGGATGAGCCATCTGTGGAGGGGCTGAACAGCAAAGTGGTTACAGTGGATACAGACGGGTGGGCTTCTGGAGCCCTTTCCTGGACACCACAATGCTGGGGCTCCCCTAGCCACCCCGCTGTGGTGCCACCAAGCCTCTGCGGCAGCAGTACTTGTGTTATCTGTCTCCGTTGACAGCCTTCTCTGAACGAAAGGCTTTTGAGGATGGACATCCTCTTCGCCCGTGACAACCATGCTTTTACAGGCAAGACCCAGTGGCTTTTGCAGCCCTCTCTCACCCACACATCTGGAGAGTTGACTTTTACTACACCCGTTATACTCGATCTGTGGTGCTTCTGTAGACTGACCCCACAGCAGTAGGTATGGGGCAAATCCTCCAGGGGCTAAGCTGCGGAGGAGCCATGTAAGGCAGGCCCATCTTAGGCCCTAGCCTTCTGCCTTCTGCAGCACCCAAGGTTTTCTGTACGGTCTCCTCCCTGAGCCCCAGCCCAATGTTTCCTGCTTTCTCTGGAGGCTGGGTAAGGTGATAGCCCAAGGGCAAAGAGCTACAGCACAGTCTTGTGGCACAACTGCTTCAAAGCAGCCTGAAAGGCTTCTTCATTAAAAACAAAATATTTGTTCCAAAGGGGTTCTGTGTTTTGGCTTGGTTTTTTGTTTTCATTCCTCAACACTGCTTAGGTAGAAAGGCTGATTCCTGGTTAGGAAGGAGCAGGTGTGGAGAAGCCCAACTTGAGGGACGCTATGCTGGAGGCAACCTATTGATAGGAGGGGACGCACCACTGTGTTCTCCAGCTCAGTATTCCCATGGGCCACAAACATGAGGGGAACTGGGACTGCACATTGCAGCAGGAGCCAAGAGGTAAACCTCAGAGCATGGGAGGGTGTGTGTCAATTTCATTTAGCATGTTCTCCTGCTGTGCCAGTAAGAGCATGTTGTGGCGTATGCCTTGTATATGGGAAACACCAGGAAGGCCCTGGCATGAACACATGCAAGAGTCTTTTTGCAATCATCTGCCCTGAATACTGTTAAAGATTGATTAAGTCTGTTGAAGCCACTAACACCACCATTGCCCACGGCAGAAGAGCTATCCTGAACAGATTTCACAGAAAGGAAAGCTTGAAAGTCACGGAAGAAAGCCCAAGCCTAGGAGGAAAGGGACTGCAGGAGAGAGAAAGGCTTTACTGAAGAGTTATGAACAGAAACTGGAGGAGGTAAACCAGTTGTGGCTGTGGAGAAAAGATGTGAGACTAGCAGAGAAGGTGTAACTGACCCTAGCTCATGTGTGTGCCCACGTGCCGTTTGAACATGTCTCAAAGGTGAGCTCCTCTCCACTGTTCTGAGGAGCAGGAATGGAGGTGACCAGCAGCACTTAGGATCAATCTGCCCTCCATATACACAGCAGCTGTGACCTGCAGAGCTCAGCCCTCCCCATACAGTGACTTGCATGATGCCTCCTGCCAGCATGCCTTTACTTTGAGAGGTCTTGCCAGTTGGGTCGGGCAGGTAGCTCATGTACATAGAGATTGCTCTGGAAGAGGGATTTTGGCTCCCACCCAGTGTGTGGCTTACTTTTGAGTCTAAAAATGCATAACTAAGCATGAATAGATAGCATTCCCTTCCCCTTACTCTGCTTATTAGCATCTAGGTGCCTTCAGGAGCAGCCAGTTAAAGTCCTTGCAAGACACTGGCAATAGAATAAATAGGTTGGCTGTAGAGAAGCAGCCCAGACCCTATTGTACCACCTCTGAGCTCCCTCTTCCCTCTACTCCTTCATTTATCTTCATGAGTTACAACTGAGAGCTCTGAAAATGAAGGCACACAGCTGTACCAGAAGACAGGAAACTTAATTCCTTATGGAGAAAGAGGAGGGCCCAAGCCATGGGTTTAAAACCATGAGATGATTTCTGCCCCTGAGACTTTGCTTGTATTGTAGGGTCTCCCAGGCTGTGCAGGGCTTTGGGGCTTGGTGAAGAATTTTTCTGACAGTGTGTTTCTGTTAGAAAATGCTGATTCATGAGGCTCTTCTTGTTCGGCAGGAGTGTACTCAATTGGATAAATCCATGGATGGGACTTGGGCATGTTAAATATTTGTTTGATAGGATAGGAAAACAGCAGCTGCTGTGCTGCCCCTCACCTTGGCTCCCAGCCTCCTGCCTTGGAGCCCAGGAGCTGTAGCCAGGCCAGGAAACTTCCTTTTTTTGGTATCCAAGGGGAGCTATCCCTTAGGCGTTTTCAAAATGAAACATTTTGAATGTTTCATTTGGTGGAGCCAGAGGGGCTCCAAATGCCAGAACCAGTGGGATTTCAGAGCCTTCAGTGGATGTTGGTGCCTCTTAGATGAATCCCCGTAACTAGCTGTGTGCTGGCTCCTCATCTGATGTGATGCAGGGTAGGAAGGGTTCACTCACACCTCTGTCAGTGGTCCCTGTCTGCATGCTTTGTATTCATGGTTACACAAGGGAAGGTAGTTAACACTGATGGTATCTTGCACTAGAGAGAAAAACCAAGGGGGAAAAGATTCCTTAGTCTGACTGAAGGCATGGAAATGGCAATAATTTAGGAATAAGGCAGTACCTGGGCTCTGACCATGCTGAGCTGGCTCTGCTTGGGTGTGGAAACAAAGCATCTCTGGGCTTGTCCAGCACTCCACACATGGGAGAGGACCTGTGAAGTCACGGGACATGTAGAAAACAAACAAAAGGGCTGTTGCTGGAGACACTTGATGGTTGTTTGTCTACAAAACCTGTGTGAGTCAGACAGGCCCCATCAGAGCTGGTGAGCTGACAGGTGGAAGGTGGGGAGGAAGCCAGCAGTGGACAGGATGCAGAATAGGTGCAAACAGCTGCACCAAAAGCCCTTCTCCTTGAGAGTCCAGAGCCTTTGGCTGGCTATAGGTGAATCTGCATCTGGGGCGTATATAAAGGAAGGTCCACGTCATGGCAGCTCTGACATGGCAGAGCGGTGTCTGAGCTGTGCACGGTGATGGGCAGGAGCAGCTCTGTGGCGACTCATGAAACAGCTCAGCTGTTCCCAGTGGTTCTGGGGCAGTATCTATAATTGAAGATCTCCGGGAGGTTTGCAGGCTTGTGGTTCTCCACCAATTAGGACTAAAAGGCTCCATTTATTAACAACTGGCTTGGTTAAATAACAGCTCCCATCAAGTGCTTTGGCTGTGCACTTGTCTGAGCACTGGGAAAATTGAGTGCTGTCTGGGCTGTTGTGCGGTGTCTTGCAAGTGCCTCTGCAGCCCCTCTGCCAACCCCACTGCCCCCTGTTACCCTCCAGTGCCCTGCTGGGGGGCATCGATCCCTGCGCGCTGCCCACTGCCCCCATTCCCACAGGACTGCCTTCCTGCCTCTGCACGCACAGACCCACAGCGCTTCCCCCTCCTAGTAATGTGCTCTCACTTCTGTGCATCAATTAGGCTGCTTTTCGGAGGAAAAGTGTATTTTGCATTCGGTGCTGGTACTGTAGGGATGGTGTGTTGGATCTTGATGGAAGAGATGATGTGTCAGGTTTTGCTTTCTTCTCCGCTAGTGCTCCTGGGACACACTCATGTGGTGCTTGTACTGTTCCTGCTGAACATGTTTCCCCACTCCTGGACTTCACAGAAGCCGTGCAATTTTCTGCTCTTTCCTTGAATTTTGGAGCTTCCCTCCTCCCCAAAAATAGAAAAAGAAAATGAAGCCATAACTTGTAGAGTAAAACTTTTAACAGAGTATGTTGTGGTCTCACCAGGGCCCATACAGATGGAGTTCCGGCCGTATGTTTTTCAGGCCAGACCAATAGTACTTCACAACTGAGCAGTGCCTAGAGCTAGGGGAGACTTGGCCTCCTCCTCCACCTCCCTGAGGCTGGGCTGTGTTGCAGGTTCATTGCTGAGGCTTTTGTTAAGCTTGTGCAGAGCACTTCACCAGCCAGCTGAGGAACGGCTTCTCCTCCAGCACTTAGAATTACAGCCATGTCCCGGTCTTGTGAAGGCAATAGCTGGATCTTTAAGGAAGACGTTCGTGGCAGACAGAGATAGGGATGCTGTGCCAGGGCAGGGGTCCCTTTGCCACAGCACAGCCTTGGAGCCTTGCTTCTGCTTTGTGGGCCCCCATGACAGGTCCCAGACTATGCAATCAGCTGTGTCAGGTACAGGAGTTCCCAGGGTGGGGGGAGATGCGAGGTGAAGCTGGGAGAAAGGGAAGAAGCTGTGTCTCCCTCAGGTGCGGGGGAAGAGGTGGGAGATCTGGTTGCCAGACACCTGTGGGACTTTGTAAGGTGCAATGTACATCGTCACAGTCCTTGTGTCCCCTTGCTCTTCATTCCTACAACAGGCTCCTCATCTCATTGAGTGCACTGTACACCCCCTTTTCTCAGGTTTCATAGTGTGTCTGGTTCTACTTGGGAAGGATGGGGGAACCTCTTCAAATGGGACTCCCAATGCTGAGGAAATAGCCAGACCAAATGGTGCTCTGTTTTCCCTACTCCTCTGGATGGATGCAGCCCTCAGTGCTGCAGCGTGTTGCTGGTATGTCTGTAATGCTGGAAGCCTCTTGGCATGAGAGGAGGTGCTTGAATAGGAGGACCCCTGACTCCCAAGCCCATTGTACAACCCGCTCTCCAACCTTTCCATACACAGGCTCTTCAGTGAGCACAGCAGTCCCTTTGCTCTCTCCCTGGGTATCCCACAATCTGTTTCAGCAAAATCCCTTTCTTATTGTGAGCTCCAGTAGGCTCAACCCTCCGCCAGCTCTGCTCCTCCACCTCTTTCTCTGCTGCACCCTGAGCCTTTTCTGTGTGCAAGGGGTGTTTTTATACGTCCTACGCTCTCAGGCCCTGGGGAACAAAAAGGGAACTGAAGTTTATTGATAGAACTAGTGAAGGATTTATTTTTCTCTCCTTGAGCTGCAGGGAGGGAGAGAGAGAGAGACAGACAGAAAGGTCAAATTATCCTCTCTGGCTCTACTGATAACATTTCATTCATCTGTGGACAAGATGAATGTACTTAACATCCTTCAGGCTGTCTGGTGCTAAGTCTTCTGCATTTTACTTCCAAACTAAACTCCCTAATTTCTCTGCTCTGAACACCAGTGCCTGGGACTTTGTGAAGTGATGCATCTGGGGTTTAATGTCAGTTGTGACTTATATCTCTGATGCCATCTTCTCCAGTCCCTTTGGGGTATGGAGCTGGTATGTGGGGCCAGTTTGAATTGCTTGTGTTGTGTTTGTGCTCTTAATCCAGCTGCTGTAGGTGAGGTGCCTCCAAAGACAGCTTGTGCTTGTAGAAGCCAACAGCTGAAAGATGATGGGACAGAGAAACGAAGTAGTGTGAGAAGCATAGATGGTAAAYAGCCTCATTTGGTCTGTGTTTATTTTGTAGGATGCTTGCTTTTATAATTTATTTGGGGTAGAAGTTAGAGACTGCAACTAGCACCTTACAGCTAGCAGTAACCCCAGAGACCGATGAAAGTTGTTGAAGTAAGTTTCCTAGCTTTGCGTAGGATTTTATTAAAGTGCCAGGCTTGGACTCTGGCGGTTTCATGAAATCTCAGGGGGCTTTTAGAAAGTAAGCATCTAGATCTGGTGGTTGCAAAACAAGAAGGAAAACTTCCCTAAGCACATCCAGAATGAACGGCCTCAACCTGCCTTGGTTCAGTGGATGGCTGTTGTGATTACAGTACAAACAACATGGGACCATGACTTTTTTCTTAATGCTATAGGGGCAGAAATAGAGCATCTACAATCTACCCCTATCACACGTATGTACCTGCACAAGTGAGAATATGTGAGCTGGAAGGGGAGCTGAGATGCAATAAATCAGGCTGGCATGTGGCCAGAGCTTGGCCAGTGTGTGCCACTTGTGGAGAATCCCCATGGATGCCTTTATTCAAAGAAACCTGGCTTATATCTCTCCTCCTGAAAGGCAGTATCTCCCCCTACGCTTGCTTAGCAGTAAAATATCCCTTCAACCCCAATGGACCTCCATGGAGCTCTCCAGGTCCTGATCGGATTCTCTTACTTACTTGTAGCCACTGCCAAGGCTACTATGGCTGCATAGAAGATGGAGAAGAAATTTTTGCAAGAGGGAAATTAATTGTTTTCCAGCTCTGTAAGCTCATTTTTACGTGGTCAGCGCACACACTTACACACATACAAAACTAACATCCTTCTGCAACTAGAACTAATTGCATTCTTGTCGGTGATCTCTGAGGAGATGCCAGAGGTGGTGTAGGCTGGCTCCTTCCCTCAGACAGCGATGCTGAAGAACCAGGGGGAGGAAGCTGCTCTGTCCCTCTCTGCAAAACAGGATGTCATTCTCCAACATCAAGACACAGATATCCCCCGCTGGAAACCGGCGGGAATCACTCGTAAGTAGAGGAGGGAGGGGGTCACTCCTGGGCTGTCACTGTTCACTTGTGTGTGGTGCCTGTTAAACAGAGACCTCTCTTTGGGTCCCCCAGAAGAGGAGACTTTTTTTTTTAAGAACATCTTCTCAGTTTCTCTGTGAAGTACTTCTTGGGCACCGTTTGTGGCCCAGATCTCCTCACCTGCACCTAGCTGCCAATCAAACAGAGAACAGGCAAACAATCACTTTAATTGCCCTTTCTTCAGGCTATGCTGTTGGGCTATGTTCCCCAGCAACTCTGCTGTGGCCTTCCTGGACCAAGGCTGGTAGACCCAGAGGAACAGAGAAATGAGAAAACGGGCTGGGCAGAGTGGAGCGGTAGCTCCTGCTTGGCACCGAGGCTACCTTAAGCAACGGGATAGATGAACTCATTTGTCTTGTGGAGGAAATGAAAACTGCATTGTTTCTTCCCTCTTCCACTGAAGGTTGTGGTGGCCCCCACTTGCTGGGGCTTTGTCTGCAGGGTGGGGGGTGATGAGCCCTTGCTTCCCACATCTGTCCCCTTGCTGGGGCCATGCTGGGCCTCGGGACAGGAGTGCTTGGGCTCTTGAGCGAAGGCCAAGGCAGCCCCATGGGCTCCCCCTGGGGTGGGAGTGGTCCCGCACCTGCAGCAAGCGCAGTGTGCAGACCTATTCACAGTATCTTCACAGATATATTGGTTTTAGCATAGGGCCCCTGCCACTGGTGTCCTCTCTGGAGGAGGCTGTTTATTATCGTCAGGTTAGTTGTGCCTTGGCCTGTGTAACTGGAGCCTTTCAAAGCTCTCTAGGTGCTGGTGGGTCTCTTTCTCTAAGGATAGATGCCTACCACAATGCCAGGCTCCCCTTATAACCATGGAAGAGGAAGAGCATGATTTATCTCCTCCTCACGTACCTATCTCAAATAGATTGAATAATCACAATGTAAAAGTACCTGTCCCACCTTTGACTGCAAACAGGTCTAGCTCCGTTTTCTATGTTATGCTTTCATCTGTGCTTAGACATGAAAAATTACAAGGCATTAATCACACTTGGGTATCTAGCTCCTTCCTCACATCAGAAGTTCATCTCCTGCCACCTCTATTGCTCTCATCTTGAAATGGGAGTATGATCTTTGCCTCCTAAGGAAAGTTTTGAGGGCAAAACATCCCAGGCCGAACTCTTCCATATGCACTATGAATTACCGGCCAGCTTCTGCAAGTGGTACAGAGCATGGAGCTGCTGACAACAAAGGGACACCTGGAAGGAAAAAAATCAACCTTCCCCTGCCCCAGTTGGGAGCTTTTTCTCAAGACTGAGCCAGCCTTGGGGTTGTGCGTTGTAGGTTTTTTTACCTGTCTCTGCTGGGACCTCCTGGCAATCCAAGATGTAATTGCCTTTAGGGTTTCATCATAGCACCTGGAATCCTGTGTCTTAAGGTCTCTGTGGTGTGAGGGGTTACCCTGCTTCTGCACACCTCAGTATCTTTTTGTGTCAAATGCAGCTTCTCTTAATTATATCCTTGCTTGTTGGACAGACCTCTCTTGAACTCCCTCTTTCTTTTGGCCTCCTTCAACCTTGTTTTGGATCTGAAAATACAGGGCCTGAATTCATAGGCATATTCAGAATGTTTTCTGTTTTTTCCTTCTTTGTCCCTGGAGGTTTTTTTTGTTGTGTCTGGTCCCTTTTACCTGCCTGGGAATTACCGTGGACTGGGTCAACCTACCTGCTGCTTCCTCCTCTGCATGCCCTACCCTCCAAGTATTCATGCTTCTTTTCTACTCTTGTAGCTTTTTTGTTCTTTGCCAAAGTCAGTGTGGGGTCAAGCTGGAAGGAGGAACCCAATACTCCTTGCCTCTTACGCCCGCAGTGATGCTGCCTCTTATAAATTCTCTGGAAGTGTCCTGAATAGCTCTGCACTGCTCTTCTGAAGGACTTGGCAGTCTCCTCCAGTTCTTGATAATGCTGGCTAAATCTCTCATATATTACATTATGCCTCCCAATAAACTGAGCATCAAAGGCTTTCTTCACCTTCTCGTAATATCTTTTTTTCTTCCTTCCTTCCTGGGAATGTCGACAGCTTTTCAGTCACTACCTTGGGCCAAAAGCTTACTTGAAGCCATGTGCCTCCCAGATGAGACCTTCTGTCGCCTGAAGTGCCCATGCCTTCCCACCCAGCTAATCCAGCTTTCTGGGACTCTGCCATTAAATGTCCTGAGGGCTGAACTTGTTACAAGAAGTGCAGGTATTGTCACCGTTATTAAAAGAACAAGTTATGCATAAGCAAGAGCTTTTCTAAGATAGTTATCTAGAGCTGTGGGCTCCTGTTATTAGCTGCCTGTCGGCAAGGCTGGATGATCAGACGCGGCCAGTCTGCCTAACCCTTCCCACCTCAGGTCAAAATCTGCTGCTGATAGCCACAAAGCCCACGCTACCTACCGGGGAGTAGTGATGGGGAAGGGATCACTGTGAATAACACACACACCTTTTCACTCTGGTCTTTGCCAATGGTGCTGGCTGGGTTGGTACATGAAACTCAGGCATGGGGGAAAGGCTCTTATGTGGCTGTGCAAGGTGGAGGCAGAGGAGCCTCCTCATTTGGGATAATCCACTCCTGCCCACATCTGTCCTTTAGCAGGAGCTATGCGTGTGAGTCTCCTGGTAAAAGGGTGAGCACTCTCTCCCACAACAATTCCTCTCACTCCCCACCAAGATCTGCTCCTGTCTTCCCTCTCCTCTCTTGAGCTTTTTCCTTCTTCGGCTACATTTAATTAATTTTAGTGACAGATGCTTGGTACATGTTTCCTCAGCCCTTTTTCTCCTTGCTACTTTAACACAGTTTCTGGGATGAGTTCTGCATCATCTCTCCATCCATTCCTTTGCTTTGTGTGCTGTGGCCTCTGTGTTTTTTTTGTCTTCATGTGGGATATTTTCTTTTTCCACTCAACATGTAAAGCAACGTTGCATTTTCTCTTTATTCCTGCATTTTTCCAGCTCCCTTCACTGACTCAGGCCTTTGCAGTCATGTTGCTGCTGCCTGGTGGGCACCAAAGAGCACAAACTCCTAAGGCGAAACATCTGTTGCCAGGATGATCTGCCAGGAAGAGGATAGCTGTGTCCCATTGCCTCTCTTGGACCTGCCTTCCCACCAAACGCTGGGCGCATCGCAAACATCAGTTCCTGTCCACATCCCCTCTGGGAAGCAGATGCACATGGGGCAAATAGATGTGGTTCTTTCTGATCAAGAGTAAGTGTATTTTCTCTGGCCTTTTCCCCTGCTGCTGCATGAGCTAGTCTTAGCAGCAGCTCTTCCTAAACAAAAAGTCTGCAAATAGAGAAACCGTCTGTGTCCTCTGAAGAGCCTTCCTGAGCAATGCTTGCTGGGTGGATGGTGCTGGATGTGTGGGGGGGAGAGTGTTGGTGCTTCTCTCACATGTTTAAACCCTGTTCTCCCCACTACCAGACAGACTGGGACAGGAACTCTGCCTAATTAATCTTCATTGAAAGAATTTCTGTCTCCAGACACCGTGTTCTGTATTTACCTGATGACAAAGTCCCCTGTATGATTTCTTAATTACAGACCTGTTCCAAGGGAATTAATTTGTTGGAAAAGGGAAGGGGGTAAGAGAAATCCTTGAAGAGCAGATACGGAATTTAGGCCAAATCTTTTAATATTGGGGGAGTTAGATTTAGTGCAGATCTGGAAAGCTAGGCAGAGTGCTTCTGCTTGCTCACCTATAGGAGACACTGGAGAAAACCAAGACTTGAGGTTAGTGACTGCATCTACATCTCCTCCCAAAGGACTCCCAACACCACTTCTGCAATGACCATGGCCATGGCCATTTCCCTGCCCAGAGAACAGCATGCTCCTCTGCTTTCATGGTGAGGCAGGGAGCCATCAAGCGTGCTGCTTGCCTGTGCTGTCTACAGCTTGTCCCCAAGGCAGGAAAGTGGACAGATAGCAAGGCAAGATGGGGACCATGCTGTGCTCATGGTTGCCTCAGCAGCCTCTGTATCTGCAGTGCCAGCACACTGGGGCTGCCTCCTGGAATGACAGGAGAGGCTTAGCAGAGGCTGAAGGCCTTGGGTGCTTCATCTCCATGCTAGTACTCTGTCCCTGACCTTGAGTCAACAGGCTCCATAAGAGGTTAAAACTCACTCTACACCCCTACCTCGCTCCAGAGAGCCCAGACCAAACATCTGTGTCCATCTCTTCTCCTCAATTTGTCCTGTCTGATGGATTTATCCTTTAGAGAATCCCAGCTTTCCTGATACACTTTGAAATTTTTCATCAAGTTTCAGAGAGGCTTTATCGCGGATTTGTGCTATCTTCAAGTATACTCTTCATTTGCTCTTCAATTTTCAGCTTCTTAATGCAGCGGGTGAAAAGCCTCCTGTCTCTTTTCTGCCTTATCACTTTACTGGCCAAAGAGCAGCAGGACAAGAGTTAGTTATTACCTCCCCCTGATCTATTCTTTTTCTCCTACTTGTCTTATGGTGAATTTAAACAACTGGCACGTGGAGAGAAATCAACACCAACTTGGTCGAGCTGTGGGAAAGTTGTTGTGGGTGCACTTAACCCTGCTGTCATCTCTGTCCCAGGGATTTCAAGGACATTGGAGGGTGCTGCTGTTGTGTCAACCTCTGCAGCCCTGCTGTCTATGCAGGGCACGGTTCAGAAGTGAAGCCAGGAGACAAGCTGCGTGAGGTTATCCCTGGGTACTGCAGAAAAAGGGGCTGGGATCTGGGGGTGTCTCTTTTTCCTTGCAGTCCACAGTGATTCGTGTTGACTCTGGTGTTGGATCAATGGATGGAGGTCCTGTGCTCTAAGTTCCCTCTCCTCCACCACACCCATTCCTGCTTCAGTGTCCTGGGAGTCCTCCTGCTGATCAGGCAAGGGGTCACTGTTCCCAATGGGTGGCTTTGCAATGGGTCGCTTTGTTCCCAAGGCCTTACATTGCTTATAACAGGACATTTTTCATACACAGTTGTTCAAACAGTGCTGGGGCTGGCAATCAGTTGGAGCAGTTTAGGTGAACGAGGAAAGAAGGTAGAAAGAAGGGGAGGGTACTCCGGCATTATCTAATTACTCCTGCTGGAACTGGATGAGAAAGCCAGATTAGATACTCTATGTGATGTGCACTTAGCACCCTCTGGATCGTAAAGGGCTCTTCTCCTTTTGGTCAGGAAAGAAAACCTTAAAACGTCCATGGGAGGAATGTGTTTACTGTCTACACAGGATGAGGAGCTCCCTCCCTCCTTCCCTGCGTCACTGCAACACCCTGCTTCCCCCCAGGGGACTTGCCTCCYGGTGCTGACCAGCCCTCCTGCTGCTGAGAGATCTGACAAGATCAGAGTCGAGGTGGTTTGGCTGCAGGCAGAATAATTCTTCCTTTTATGGCAATTTTTCTGCTTTTCCCTCGACAACGGCCTTCAGATCCCTGCTTAGTAACAGAGAAGGTTTTTCTCCTTCTCTAGAGCCCTCACAACAACAATCTCACCCACGTAGAAACCATCTTGCCTTCTGCAAAGAGCCACCCCTCCCAGGTCTCTCGCTCCAAGGAGGTTCCAGCTGTTGGAGAGGTGGAAAGGATGTGCATTAGGGAGATATCCTTCCAGGCTCCTCTACCCATGGCTTCTAAAGTCACTGGTGTAAGGACAGAGGTATGAATCTGGGATCTGCTGAGCAGGACAAGGAAAGGATTTTCCAAGCCCCCAGGTTGCTTGGGTGCAATATTTTGCTGCTGCTTATAGGCCAGGGCAGAATTTGGTGGTAGCTACAGCTAATATTAAAGTTTGTTTGCAGAATGTGCCAGTGGTACATACATCACCAACGATATCTATGTTTATTGAGCCAAGGAGGATTCAGTTTCCCATCTGGCAGCATCTTCACCCTGTTTGTTCTTTCACACTATGGTGACGCTCTCCATCAATCTGCTGGCTTCTTCCTTTAGGCTGAGTGGAGATTTTATGCTATAGATTCAGACTTTTGCATTTAAACACCCTCCCCTCCACCTCCACCCCAAAATAATACTCAATAAAAAAAAGAAAAAAACGTGAAGGGATCTGCCCTGCCTACGTAGGACTGGAAAAGCTGTTGTGATTTCAGTTGAATGAAGTCATAGATGAGCTGGGGGAAACCAGGACAAAGAAGCAGATGTGATTCTGCAGAACTTCAGCCCTGCTGGGTCTCCCTGGCAGGCATCTGCCCTTGGAGCGGCAGCTACGGCCGAGCTACGGCACAGAGATGAGAGGGGTTTCTGGCACGGGAAGGGCATGAGAGTGAAGGCTACAGACAGTAGCTCTGGAGATTGCTGTGCCCTGCAAGGCTGAGATCAGGAGACTGCTCAGTTCTGATTTGCTGCACCAGTGAAAATACAGGTTGGCTGCAAGACCCTGCCAAGGGTATGGGATGCCAGTTTACTTGCTGGGAGCACTGGTCCAGGAATCGGTTCTGAGCTTCAGGGGATAGAAGTGAGGCGGGGTTGCAGGTATTGGGGTTTGGGGAGGGAACGTAGCTCTCTAATCTGATGCAGACAGATTTAGCTTTAGCACCGACTCGGAGAGAAGGCAGCATGTACTAATTCATCAGCAACTGTGGGATCTTCTTTCATGTTGCTTGTATTTGAGCTCTGGCAAGATCAGAGCTTGAGGGGGAAGGGTGCACTCTGCTTAGGTAGGGCTGTTCCCTGGGGCTCAGATGAGGAGTAGCTAGGCTGATCCATTCTGCTGGTTGACTTGTCCTCCAGGCCAAACTGAAAACTCTGGAGATCTGAGTTTCTATTTATTTGGCAGCAGTGTTTGCTTTGCAAGTTCCCTGCCCACACATCACTGCCGGCATGAATGTCCTCTCCCAGCTGTAGAAAGAGCCACTTCTGGGGTGCAAAGGCAGTTTGGCGATATGGTATCTCTGCTAAAGGCTCTGTAGCAAATAATAACTTCAGGGCAGAGGTCAGTACCTCTGAACACACTTATGGGACTCTGTATGGTGTAACATTTTGTGAAGTGTCTGCTCAGATATCTCTGTACAACACTGCATGAGAGTTACCCTTGGATTCGTCTGGGATGGTGTTTCTGTGCCCCTTTAAGTGGAACTAGAAAGTCCCTTTGCACACAGGTCACCAAACAAGCACTCATCATGAAAAGTATTGCTTTCTACGACAGTGTCCTAGGCTGGCTTGTAACAGCAGCTGCAGAGGRCAGGCTCTCGGTGTCAAGCACTGTAATGCTGTTGTTCCCATTCGCTGGTGCTTCCAAGGAGCTCACAGATTTCATTACATGGCATTTAACATGGCACCATCTTACATGTGTATGCCATCCCTCTTAACTATCAGCTTAGGGAATCATTTTGGGTTTTTTGCCCTGCAAACTCAGATCCAAATTCATGATCTCACTTTAGCTCCATCCCGAGGGTGACTGCCTTAAATTTCTCCTTCCTCGTGAGCAACATGTGGCTTGAAACAATGCCAAGCAGTACCCTGCCAGTTACTCAGCCACCCGTTACTCAACTGTTCATGATTCAATAGACTGTCAAACAAATCTCTCTCGTTTTTTTCGAGGTCTCCATATTGACATCCCTTGTTGTCCTCACTGAAATTCAGGGAAGCCCTGTCTGCAGAACATGGTTGACCCTGGGCACTCCAAATCTGAGCCAATTACTAAGTACCAGAGAAAAGAGACTTGGATTGAATTGGGATCTCTGTGTTGCATGCCTCCACATACATGCTTCTTGTATTTGAGGCTGTGTAGGGAGTAGTATCTGATTCTGGTCCATATCTGGATTGTGACATCCCTCAGAGAATGTTACAGATGTTTTGCAGTGGGTTGCCACTCAAGTATGTTTGCAGTGCCAGTAGGGTGGATATACGGTGCTTTTCATGGTGGTGCTGTAAAATGAGTGGGTTTCATATTCCACGTTTTCCATTTTGATCATACAGGATAGATATGGGGAAACCTCAGAGGTGATGAAGATTTTTTAATTCTATAGGCAAGTTCGGTCAAAACCTCTTATTCTTTTCCCAGTGTACAAAAACAAGAGGAATGGAGTATTAAAAACAATATGAAATCTAGATGAGAGAAAAGGAAGTGGACTATTGTGGAAAGAAAGGAAGAATTAGGTGATAAAGATCAGAGATCCAAAGAAAGGGGTCAGTAAGATTCAGAAAAAAAGGAAGCTATGTTAGATTTGCTCTGATCCTTTCTGAAGCCACAGGATTCGTGGAAAAGTTTATCAGTACTTGCATTAAAAATAAATCTTTCTTGTTCTGCCGTGGCCGAGGATTACTTCTGCATGGTTTCATCCTGTACACAGCAATCTTGATGGAAACAATTTGTAGGGTTTCTCATAAGGCCTAGACTTGTCTCATTTAATGTTAGATACTTAAATATTATACTTAATTACAATTAATGGGGAGACCAAGCAGGTGAATTGCCTTCTCTCCCTTTTTCTATTGACTGCAAAGGGAGGCCATATGACTGGGTTTCTAACTCTGGCAGATGAATTTGGGTTCAAATGTCTTCTCTGTGCATGTATGGTTGCAAAAGGAAGGCTTCTGGGGGAAACCAGAAAAGAGGCTGAAAAGAGAGGGGGAATAGTAAAGCATTTTTCTGAAGCACTCAGAAATCGCTTGCTGCGGGGCCAGGAAACCAGCCAGGTGGCCCATGCACTTGTGTCTGCAGCAGTCGGGAGGGTGCCAGATACCACAGGCCATCAGCTCCTGTGCAACATTTTTCACGGCGCTTTGCTCTGGCACTCAGAGGAGGCCCTAGAAAATACCTCGACTCATTCAGAAATGGCCCCACACATTTCCTCCATGGCAGGAAGGAAGGAGAGGGATCAGGGTCCTGGAGGTGGCCCCAGATGCCTCTTCTTTTCAGTGTCATCCCTCTTGCACACAACTGTGCCCTTCATCCCTCTTGCACACAACTGTGCCCTTTGCTGTAAATGCGTGAGGTGCAGGAGGGGTTGCAGAAGCTCACAGCTTCCTCACTTTCTCTATGTCTCTCTTTCTCTTTCTCCCCTTCTCTCTCTCTCTCTTTCTTTTTTTTCTTTCCTTCCCTTTTCCCTGTTGGCAGCAAAATAATGTCTTGTCTCTGAGCAACGTTCACGGTGTATAATTTACAGCCTATAAATAGATCACTGTTATTAACAACAAAAAAATATATATGGCATACACACATTTTATTCCCTTTCTAAGCATTAACCAAACCATTGCAGACAAAGAGGAGCCGCTCACAGTGCGAGGTGTGTGGCACCCAGCTGAATGGCCAGGTCTCTTTCTCCTGTGATTTCTCATTCAACTCGTTCCACCCCATCTCTTCATCCCCTGCTTCCCTCCTGCTTTTCCTTTCCCCTGCCCCTGCCTCCCACCACGAAGTCCCCTCCCCACCATCTGGAGCCACCACCTGTCTCCACCGCTGTGCTCTCTGCTCCTTCCCCCGTGTTCCCAGCTGGTGCTCCGACCCTGGCCAACCCAGAGCGAAGCTCCTACTTGACCAGAAAAGCACGAAAGTGAGAGAGGGGCAGAGAGCAAAACTTGGACACAAAAGTGAGCAGGTGGAAGGGCTTGCAGCCAGGAGCCACATGTAAAGCACCAAAGGCTGGAGGCTGAGCCCCAAATCCAGATTTGCTGAGGTCTTATGCTTCAGACACATACCTTGCTTTCCTTACAGCAACACTGTCTCCCGCAGGTGACCTGTGCCATGGACCTGGCTTGGCTGTGTAAGATGGCTGGGCAGCCATGGCAGAGCATTACCACCTCTGCTTCAACCTGCTTCCTGGTGTCCTCCACCTTGTAGGCACCACTGACTGGCCTTCGATCCATGGGAGAGCTTCCCTTCTTGCTCTGTAGCTCTTCCAGGAGCTTCATTTTCTCTGTCTCTCTTTCTCTCATCCCTTGCCCTCTGCAGCTATCAACCTCTGTGCTTCCCGCAAAACCAGCCACCTTTCCCCAAGCCACAGGGAAAGCCCTGTTGAGGCTGGGCTGCAGTGCAGGGGTGAGCGGGCAGAGGCAGGGCTGTTGGGGAAGAGGAGAGCATCCCAATGTCATGGGCAGTGGTGGACCCTGGGCACCCCGAGGGACCTGCTGGCACATGGCAAAGGAGCCRGGAGAGGAATGGGTAATGCAGTGGGCTGGCCTGGGGGTAGGGGCAGGGCGCAAAACCCGTTTAGGCAGTGGAGGTGGATGTTCCCCTTTGCAAGACCTAAAGAAGGGATGGAGCGACTGGGGCATGGAGGAATAGGACCAACAGCACCTTACATTTCCATAGAGCCTTGCATGCCCAGGGATCCCGTGGAACGTACACTGCACCCCACAACACCCTTGTCAACCATCAGGAGCTCATCACATATCTTGAACCGAGTGCAACGTTGGCCCCGCAGGCTTCAACTTGACCCCAGGCTTTGCATGACTGGCGTGAGCTTTGCACTGTCTGCAGGTATTCGGGGGCTGAGTGGCTCACCTGGAAGATGACTGAGAAAAAAACGACAAAAAAAAATGGTTGCAGTCCTGGGGCAGGGCTGTGACTCAGAGAGTCGTCCCCAGCACCTGCTCCTCTCTCAAGGGGTGCAGGCAGCTGAGGCACTGAGGTGCAGCCCAGCGCTGGGTGGCAGGGACATGGGTCCCCATCCTCTCCGTGCCAGGACACATGGTCCGTGCAGCCAGTCGCACCTGGGCAGGGTGGGCACGGGCGGTAGCTGCAGGGAGGCAACTTGAAAGGCCAGTCCAAGGCAGATGCACCAGCACAGCACGAGACTGCACAGTCCTTGGAGATTTAGGTTATTGGGTTTTTTAAAAATAATTTCCTGGAGGCTTGCAAGGTTTTCACGGTAAGAACATTAAGGAGGGGTTGTCTTTTTATTATTTTTTATATATTTTTATATATATATATTGTTACACAGTTGTGTACTGCTCTGAGTTACAGGATTTAGCATGTTGGGCTCTTGAATTTTAATGTAGAAAAAAAATATTGTGGAATAGCTGACAGAAATAACACATTGAGTCACTGTTAACGTGGATGGCGGGGCTCCCTCTCCTGTCCACCCCCAAACACATTGGAACACATTCCAGAAGAAGGGAAGAAGGCACAGTCCTGAGGCCAGGCCCTTCATCTTTGCAAGCGGCCATGGAGGGAGATCGACCCTGCTGCTGGGTATTGGGCTTGGCAGGAGACCTGGGGGTGGAATCCTACCTCCTCCTGAAGCCCAGGGCATTGGAGCTCTGACGTGCACCTTTTTCACCCTGCAAGCTGAGGCTGGACTCCAAAACACATTAAGAGAATGGGGGAGTTTCAGTGGAACCTGTTCAAAGGGGCTGTGAAAAATTACTCTAAGAGCAAACTCAAAAAATAAAACAAAAGGTCTGAAGTGCCAAGCAGCTACAGTGGCAGCTCAACAGGGGTTGGTCTGGATTCCCATCTGGAGATTGGCCTAGAGATACCCTTTTCCACCTACCCTAAGATCGTTCTGCCCTTCTGACTTGGTATAGATTTATCGTCTTTTGCATTTAGACAACTGCCTCAGCTTTCACATGTCAGCTCTGGCTCTTGTATTGTGCTCAGTGAGAAAGAGTTTCAGTAAGTCCTGTGCGGGGGTAAGGTATTCAGAAAGCAATAATGCCCGGCTTCAGAGAAGTGTCCCATCTCTAACAAGTTTAGACATGCCTTTAACAATTTAGTGATGAGTGTTCCTGTGCTGGGCTGTATGTGTGTGCTCTGCTTGCATTTCTGCCTTTCAGATGCCAGGGAAAACTCATCCGACAGTGTTATATAACATACATAGCTTTCATGCAGAGGGCCTGCTTTATTTGACTAAGGGCAGATATTAATGTGCGGTAGAGATACCACAGCATCTTCTGTTACTGCTCATCACTGGGCTACAGTAACTAATTGTGTGGATGTTAATAGCTCATCACAGATGGGAGATAAAACATCCCAGTTATCATCATCATGAAGGATCATCTGCACAGCTTTTCCACTGGCCAGGGAAGCTTGATACAGCCAGACTTGCTGTGCTAGTGCTCCAGTGCCACCAGATATAACTGCATTTCTGCTAGGGTTAGCAGACTGGGTAGCTTGCAAAAGAGCCTTTTTTTGTTCAAATAAAAGCAAGGGACTGTTCTACTGACTGCTAGGCTTTTGCAGAGAGATCTGCTGCTGTCACCTGGACCCACCACGCTGCGTGCCTTAACTGGATTGAAAGCTGTGCCGTTTGTTGAAATCAAATGGGTCCCACCACAGCCTGTCTAAAAGACCCCTAGCTGACATTTACCAGTCTGCCAGTCTTCCCACCGGTGTGTGAGCCCATGCGACTACACCCTCACCATCCTACTGGCACATAACAGATAGGTAGATAAAATCCCTTTGGAAAATACAATTAGCTGGTCAAACCCAAGAGAACTTTACTGCCTGGAAGCACTAAAAGTAAATCAATGGAAATCCTAATGTTCCAGATGAGCTATTTTACCTCTGAAGGCTGTGGGCCATGCAGGGAGATCATTAACATTCCTGGGTGACAAGTCGACAAATGCAGAATTGACAAATTCCAGCCTCGAGCCTTGGTTTTGCATCCCAAGTGGTGACATTCAGGTGGGAGTAAGCAGGGTCTTTAAGCTTTGGGATATGACCCCCCTGTGGAAAGTCAGGGCTCCCGATGGCTCCCAGTTGTAAGATGGAGCAGCACCTGAGCATCTGTAGCCTGCACATGGGTCATCCACACGGGCTTGATTCTGGAGGGAACCAAGGACCACCCTGTGTCAGAGGCTGTGAGTGCAGCTCTTGGCTATGCTTTCTAAAAAGCATCACCCCTGGGTGTGATGCAACTCTGCAGTGAGGACAGGACCCTCAAGGGTCCCTAGGTGAGTGTGGGGCTGGGGGTGCTCCCAGCTCCTGTAGGCTGCTTGGAAGAGGTGATTTGGCACAGAGAAGTCTGTTGGCAAAGCAGTGATGCCAAAGTCCGTCCAACTGGCCACTGAAACACTGCTGCCGCCTGTTTAAAAGTAGAGTTTAAGGGAGCCAGATGCTTTTGTGGGCCTATGAACAGAACAGGATCCCTATAGGGATGCCTAGGAGAAAACATGGGGAAGAGGATTGGAAGAGGCAGGAAGGGATGGGGAAGGAAAGTAAAAGAGGGAGGAGAGAAGAGGACATGATAGAAACAGGAGGGAAAGGGAAAGGGAAGGAATAGGGGTGAGAGAAGGAGACAAAGGGAGACAGAAGCTTGTTTAGATTTTGGGTTGCTTTTTTCCCCCCTTGCTGGGCTTGATAAAACCTCTTTTTGAAGCTGCCTCTCTCCCAGCAGTGAGGGGCCAGAGACGTGAGATTATGGGGAAGAGAGAAATGTCAGTGTGGGCTCTGGGCACCCACCACCAGTCCTCCTCTCCTTTTCCTCCTGCCCCAAGAAAAATTCATGTCCATAGCTGGAGTGGTTGTGTGCACCTCTTTACCCCAGCATCGCAGTTTGCTTGGCTGACCCTCATACAGGTCATGACTCCCCCACCCTTCTTCTCCCCATTGGCTTCATGGTCACCCTTGCTGGGCATATCTGAGAGCAGAGAGGATCTGAAACACGTGGCAGAGGGAGGCCAGTGCAGACATCTTGCGAGAGATGCAGAGCCTGGACATGTTTTTTGGACAAATCTTACATCCCACCACTGGGCTGGGGGCTGCTGAGGTGGTATTGAGGATGCAGGGATCCTCTTCTCTCTGGACTGTGACGAGCTGGCATCCCATTTTGGTTTGTCTCATCAGCAGAAAATCTCGATGCCTCTCCAGAGCTCATCTGAAGCCACTCAGTTCTCTTGCCTGATAAATTTTTTGTCTGAAATTAGTCTGATGAGAGTGCTTGACTGACACCCTGGGAGACTCACACTTCCCTTTCATCACCCCTCCAGATAAAAGCTCCAGCTGCAGCAGAGCAAACACAACATGTGCATCCCTTCTCCTGGCTGACCATTTCTTGGAGCAGGAAGGAAGTTCATTGTCTGTCCTAATGGGTCCTTTGCCTTCTGGGCTGGGGTTGCCAGCAAAAAGGGGAATTAGATCCAGTTTTTGGATGCCCATGATAAGCCATAGCACCAACAGGAACATGAGAAATGACCAGCCCATTTCTCACTGGGCACTGGAGTAAAAGCATTTTTCCACTAACTGTATGAACTGCAGGTGAAAGGCTCCCAAGCCTCATCACCCCAGTCTGTTTAACACTTTGACCCAGGGAAGAAATAGTTGAACTTCAGCTAAACAGAAATCTATCTCGGTACTGTGCCCATTTCTTACTGCAAGCAGTCACACTGGTAGGTTTCCAGCCAAGATACAGAGCTCATAAATTACTGAGACACCAATAAATGACTCAATGACTTTAGAGTGACTAAAATGAAACATATCTTATTTATGTTAATGAAAATGACTGACATCCCCAGTGCCTGTCATCTTGAAAAATCACTAACTGCCTTGCAGACTACGCACACAGCGATCATTCAGCCACAGCTGAAATGCAGCTACCTCTGGGGTGGAGTGTGACAGATGCTTAATAATGTCTGGAAACCCAGCAAAGACATGTACAGAAGGAAGCAAAAATAACACTTTGCATGGAAACCAGTAGGGAGAATTTGAGGTAGCCAGTGTGTAACAATGAACTGGAATCTGATGAGATGCTAAGCTGCTTTTTGAGCAGTGCCTGACACAGAAATCCCAGGACTTTGCTGTTGGGAAGTTGGGGAGTGCACTCCATCACCACTGGGCGTAGCGTGTATGCTTGTGAGGAGTTGCATGCTTACTTTATGGGTGTAATTATGGCAGCTTTGCATTCAAATGAGGCTGAATAAATATCAGTTTTCCCATGTAAAATGCTTGGTTTGTACAGGCAGCTCAGCAATTGCAAATGCTGTTGCAGAATTGGGCATGCAGAAATTCTTGTGCCTCTGGGCTCTGTTTCTGCAAACCTGAATGAGCTGTCATGAACAGGCATTTGGCTTTCCATGTCATTCAAAGCCAGTACACTGCATATCTTCCCTGTCTGCTGTTACTCAGAGCTGTGAAGCAAAGTGATAGAAAACTAAAAGCTTTACCAAGTAATTTAAGAGAGATGTTTATTGGTTTGCTTTCAAGTCACCTCTGTGAGCGCCACCTTAGTAAAGCTGTAGATTATTGCAAGGTTAAACAAAGGATGATACTTGGTGCATGTGCATGAGTCGCATCGTAGGTGCTGGGGTGGAAAGCCTTCTCAGTTTTGCAGTCCTGCCATTTAAGACCATGCAGAGCTTTTCATGTGAGGTCAGTTGTACCCCTAAATACGAAGGAAAGAGAGGTTCAGGAGGTGTAAATGACTGCAGCGCTGTCCAAGTAAAGGCAGATTGGCCATTTTACATCAGCAGAGCGTGGCTGGGGGATGCAGGTATCGAAGGAGGAGAACCAGGACACCAGTCCAAGTACTTCAGGGATAAATGGGAATTCATGCAGGGAGGTAAAAGGGTCTCCTCTGTGCCTGCTGCTGGAGACTCCAACACGCAGGTCACTGTGGAACATAGGCAGCATTTGACCCCTCAGCAGAGCACTGGCACAACTCGCTCTCCCCATATACTGACCCATCTTCTCCAGCTGTGTCCCACAGTGCCAGGACCAGGAAATACTCCCTCTAGGTAAGGCAAGAAACTACCCTGCCTTGTCCGTTCCCAGAAAAATGGATAAGGGAAACAGCTATGGGTGTTTTATGTCCTTTTGATTCTGTGAGCAGAGAAATGGCTGTTCCCCCAACACCACGCTGAGCCAAGGGAGAGCCCACCAGCCTTCCCAAGGAGAGAGATGCAACCATTTCCCCTGAAACGACTCGCCAACTGTGGCACATGCTCTGGATAGATACATACAGTTGCTTTAAAGCAAGCTCCCTCCTTCTATGTTAATGCCTTTTGCTCAGCAGATGGTCTCTGGAGCATGCAGTATACTGAAGGGAGCAGGCGGCAATTCAAATAATAGGGGTGTAAGTGTGTGTATAGTATACCTAGCATGCTTGCATTTCCTAGCTCCATGTTATGTGTGTGGCCTGCCCTGGACCCATTTCCCCCTCCCTGACACACACGCAGACATCGCCGCGTAATTCCAGACTCCCAGGCATGGCTGCGCTCCTGCTCACACCCTGCCTGCAGAGCAAGTTCGGAGGGGTCTGTGATGCAGAACAGGCAGAGCTGCAAGTCAGGAGAGGGAAAAGGAGAGAAAGGAGGAGGAGGAGAGCTGCAGGAGAGACCATGCCACCCCAGCTGCAGTCCTCAGCTGCTTCTTTATTTGCAGACCAGGCAATGCACAGCCTTCACCTTCCACACATTTATCACCTTTATTTATTAGTCTACCCAAAATGATTTCAGGGGAGACAACTGGGCACTACTAATAATTAAGACAGCCAAATGAAGGTAGAGCTGAGTAGGAGTAAGAGGCAGGGGAACAGGGGGAGAGAAATGTCAATCCAAAGAGCGGGGTGCCAGGGTCTCTTAGGCACGCTACCCTGCCCCATCACCCCATCTCTCTGCAAACACCCATGAAGAGTCGACCTGCTGTCTGTTCTCTGACTCAAAGCTGAACAGCTGTAGCTCTGCAGGTATTGCAGTGGGAAAACAAGCACTTGCCAATTTTTTGGCTGTGTAAGTGCCCTGGAATCCCTCCCTGCCCACCCCGGGTGAGGCCACTGTCATGCTGATAGCCTGAGAGCTGGCGGCAGCATCCTGGCTGCACTGTGTTGCCACACCTACGAGTTAGATACCACTGAAATTTTCAGGCACAGGAGCCCTGACACCTGAAAAGAACCCTGAAACTCCAGCTGCGCTGGGTCAAACACAACCACCTGGCACATCACGCTGCAGCTTAAAGAGAAATGCAGTAAGCGAGGTGGCCCAAGCACTTTAGACTGTAAGGATCAAATTGCCTAATGAGGGGTGTGAATGATATAAGAAGGAAGATGACAATTATGGGTCTATAAACTTCAGTAAATAAGGGCTTAAATGGATCTACTGCCAACAGTTCTAGAATTAGATGAAGTCCTGTCTCACCCCTTCCCAGATGCTTTCATTTTCCCCCATGCAAGGTGGAGGGCTGCCCCACATACTGTCCCCTGAGGGCTGTAGTTTCTAGGCAAGGCCTGGCTTGGAGAGACTCAATAAAGAATATCAGAAAAAACTCCTCCTTTTGGCCAAAGGAGCAAGGATTGCTTTCAGTAACAGTGCTTTCATACTCATTCACTCCTGATTTACACTACTGTTCAGGAAAGCAGAACTGGGATGTGAGCACTGGTTCCACTGCCACCCACATTTGCAAGGGAGGGACTGAGCATGGTCTGCTTGCTCTGCTCTCTTCCTTTCCCCCAAGTCAGCAGGGTGCTATTGGTTGGCTTTTGAGGGGACCAGAGGAGCAATCCTCCTCAGCCAGAGACTGAGTGTTCAGCTGCTGCATCTAAGCTGGCTGTAGTATCTCCTTCAATTAGAGCCAATGTTCCTATTGCCATGTAGCTTATAGGGGCCAGATAAGTACTGCTAGACTGTCCCTGCTGGGCTGTAAGATCTGTGTTTTCTGCAACACCTGAAGGTGTCCAGCCAAGGGCGGCCCTTGCTTTGCATCTCCTGCTCACACTTGGGATTTAGGTCTGCAAGGTTTTCCTGCTGTTCAGACATTAACTCACTGAAAAGCCTGGAGAAGGCAGCAAGGCAGGTGGTGAGGGGAAGGGATTTGTGCTGGAGTCAGAGGATAGTATATATTTTAAGACCGCAGGGAAGCTGTAGGGCATGTGACCTTTAGTAATCTCTCTACTTTCAGGCTCCTTTCCTCCCCATTGAGAGCCTCTCTCAACTGTTCCCCAGGGGATTTCAAGCGTTGCTATTATATATAATTGCACAAAAAAGGAGAACGCTCTGGCCCATGAAAGGAGTAAGAGGGATAAACTAATTAATTCCAGGCCACAGAAGTGGAAAAGAAAGCAAATACTCGGCAATTAATCAGGGTCAGCTGAGCCTTTCTCTCCTATCAGATATGGCGGGAAGTGCTAATTGCAGAAGATAAGCCACACAGTGGGATGCATGAAGCTGCCTTCTGAACTGGGGAAAAAAATAAAGCATTCAGCTGGCAGTACACAGAGGAGAAGGAGGGGGAGCAATGGGTACCCTCCATCACCACAAGCTGTAGTGTGGGAGCAGCATGTTGTAAGGGGTCTGGGCTGCTCAAAGGGATTTGGGAAGGGCTGGGGAGCCAAGGTAGTAGGCATCTGGATGGGGGATTTGACTGTGAAATCATCCACTCTCCATGCTTCACTCCTCTCATCTGTGAAATGGGATTTATGGTTCTTTCCCTGGGCTGGCTGTGGGCAGGGAGCGTGTGATGCTGAGCAGAGCTTATGGGAACCCCCATAAATCCCCCAGTATGGCTGGCTCCAGTAAGTGGCTGCAAGGCCAGCAGGGATGCTGTGGCTCTTGGGATGGGTAGCACAGCAGTGGGTTTGGTAGGGTCACTTGAGGCATGCAGCTGCACATGGGCAAGCATCGAGTTAGCTGCTGTAGCTCGCATTTGGCTTCACTGGCTTTGGTTTCTGGCTGAGGGACTTGTGGAGGGATTTTCCAAGGTCTTTAATCACTTAAAAATGGAGACAGTTAGTGCAGAGGACAGTTAGGTTTAGAGGTGCCAGTGCAGCACTAATTTCAAGGGGTTGATAACATTAGAGCTTGGGGAATTCTTGTTATGCTTCTCTTTGGATCTGGAGAGGCCTTCATTTCTGGGGAAAACCAGGATGCTTTAGTGACTTAGAGGACTGGGAAAAGCCTTTTAGCACCTGATCCCTGCTCACTTGTGCCTTTCTTCACTGTCATCTTCCCTGAGCCTGACCACTCGGCCCCTGATGGAGAACATAGGTTGCCTCCTCAGATGCAGGGGTTGAGAGAGCACGTACAAGGTGGTTGGTGGCTCTTTTGGGCAAGAGCTGTGGTCTGGGACCTCTGTATGCAGGGACTCAAGAGACCTTCTAGACCCATCTTTTCCTACCTGAATGCCAAATGATCAGGAACAGCCACAGCACTTCACTTGGAGGTCTCTGTGCAATCCTCACCTTTTTGATGTTCCTCACTCAGGACTCGGAGCCTAATTACGTACTGAGATGAACAGGCATCATCGCTTTGTTCCTCAGAGAATGCAAAGAAAAGCGCAGCTCCCTAAATGTTATGGGTTGTTGTTGGTTTTCTTCTTCCAAGTGCTCAGATCCCCTGGGTACAGGTCTCTTACATTAGACCCGGAGGGGATTGATTGCCAAGTTGTTATGCATGCTTTATTCCTGCCAGAGCCCATGAAACTTGGACATATGCAGTGGTGCCTCGGATGGTCGAAGGCAATGTGGAAAACTGCATGTATAAAACCCCCTGATGGGAGTGTAAATGTGGAATAACTCCCTTTTAGGTTCAGTAGCCACAGATTTACATCTGTGCTAAGAGTAGTTTGGCCCTCCCTTATAATTCAAGGCATATCTTCTGTGCAAATAAGCTTCCTACTTGGGCAGCATGTTTCTACATCTTGCTTGGGGAACTAGGAGGGTCAGTGCTGCTTGAGGCAGCTTTCCTGCCCTGCTACTGTCTGTGCCCGTGCGCAGAATCAAACGTGATCTGGCAGCTGCTGCAGCAGCCCTTGTATTTCGCTGTCCCATCCCTCCCAGGATTTCAACACATTTGCATTCCTCCTGCTCTGAAGATGAACTGCAGGCTGCTTCTCCAACAAACCTTCATTTAGGGGAGCAGGATTCATCAATATTTCATGCTGAAGGGGGAGAGGAATATGTATATGTGCATATATACTTAGAGAAGGAAAAGGTTAGTGCGGTGAAAAGAAGCAGATAAAGCTGAGGAAGGAAGGAGGGAGGTTTAGAGGATCTGTTCCTTCATTTATTTGACCTCTCGTTGGTTATGCATAATCCTAGAGAAAGAAAAATCCATGTGGCATTGAAGAATCCCTGTTTAACCATTCTTTTATTTGGAGGCATCAGTGCTGGCAGTAATTTCATGATAGCCAGGCGGAGACTGCAGATCTAAATAGGGGAAGGGAGAAGGAGAGACAGAACAAATGACATGGAGAGAACAAGAGGCAGCGTGAGTGAGTAAAACACGTGCGCACATGGACTGGGGGGATTTTCAGCAGCAAGACTCCTTCCGCTAAAGCGCCTGCAGCCCTCACTCAGCATAATATGGCCAGTCAAGTGAATACGATGCTTTTAAAAGTCTCTGGCAGCTCTTTCATTAAAAACTTGACTGCGAGGCTGGGTTATAAATAATTTGATATTAAACACACACGTCAAAGAAAAGGGTGGGGAGAGAGGGAGATTGTTTTCAAGCCACAGAATAATTATTCGTGTGTATAATTTTAGCTCCAAGCTTCCTGGGGATGAAGAGGCAGCACAGGGCAAGGGACTGGTGAAGAGTAATGGTTTCAATATCAGGCAAGGCTGCGTTGATGCTGGCTTCAGCACAAGGTGGGGCTGCCAGCTGGCTGAGGTGCTCCCATGCACTGCACTGGCAGAGGCTCTGCTGCCCACGTTTGACAGGATGGGCTCAGAAATAAGTGTCTGGGCTTTCACTCACTGCCACAGAACATCTGTGTGTGTTGTGTACCCGTACCTACCGTGAATGCACACACGCACACACAGAGGGTTCACACCTGGGTCTAGCTGGTACACACACACATCTATATGCTGCAGATGCAAAGGAGACTTCCAGCCAGGAGTGCTGATGCCCAGGGCTGTGCATCGCGAAAGGGGTTTCTGTGGGGCTGTGTAGCCTATGCATGAGGAGGGCTGCCTACTGTGGTTGCTTTAGTTTGAGAGCCACCGGGGCTGTTGCACCCCCTCCTGTGCTCCAGGCACACTCACTCACCCACACGCTTGTTTACAGAGGTTCTTTCATGCTTGGGGCACTGGCCTGTCCCCCACAGCACACACGTGCACACACGTGCGCGCACACGTGCCTCCCTCTCCCTCCCTAGTCTGGGCTCTGCGCACAGGCTCCTCTCTGCTCATGCCATCCCTTGCAGCCCCTGCTCCGTGCTCACCTCAGCATTGCTTCATGTCCCAGCACTGAGCTTTTCCTCAGCTGGGCTCAGACCAAACTCTCATGACGGCAAGAGCCAGAAGCCTTAGCCCTGGAGCAGGGCCCAAAACCCCTTCCAGGCTGGGCAGGCTGTGGTTTGGGTGACCTTCCCTGGAGATGGCACCAAACTGCGTCCACCTTGTGCTTAGCCATAGCTGGGGACCAGGCTCCCTTTGGGCTGTTGGTGCTCACTGCCTTGTCCCTAATGCACATAAAACATGGACACAGAATGACCTGGCCCCAGAACACCCTACGCAGACCTGCACCTTGGTTCATGCCACTTATGTGCCTCAGCTCATACCAATGGATCCCTACCTCTAGGTACCTCAGCTCTCTCATTTAAGCCCTGGAGGGGCTTGAAACTCCTCCTACGATTAAGTCTCATTAGTTGTACTGGAGATTGGCCACATCACCCAGCAGGAAAGGACAGCCCTTGGTTTGACCTGAAGATTTCTCAGCCATGTTGCCACGAGGATCTGTCCCACCTGAGCTCTGGGATGGAACTGCTTTGCCCGTGCAGTCTCCTCCTTGTCTCTCACCACCACAGTAGCTGAGCCCTGGAGAAGGCCAGGCTACAAGGCTTAAAAATACCTCTTGGGAGCCAGAGCTGTGGTGTGGGACTGTGGGGAAGGAGACAGGCAGCTGGGGTGATGAGCCACCTTTCAAACCTGGGTGGAGGAGGAAGGAAACGCTGTGGGATTTGCAGCAAGCCTCTGTGTTGGCGCAGTCCAAGAGGGTTTTGTTGCACCTGTGTGCGGGGAGAGGATTGCACAGCATCACCCCTGTGGAGAGCCCATCCATCTGACTGACCCACATCCCAGTCCTCGCAGGATGGGGTTGCTGGAGCACAGCCCATGCAGGGCCTTCTCTTGGGTCGGCTGGACACAGCATCGTGCCTCCTTGGTGCTGCATGGGGCTTCTTGCGGGGGGACAGCACTCACCTGCGCGCTGTCCGCTGTCTCCCAGCTGTTCCCAGCAGCTGGCTGTCTCCTGCACAGCCCGAAGCACTGGGTGCACGGTTACCTTAGAAACTGCTTTTTCTCTTCTTCCTACTGCTGTGCAAAAGTAATGGGTAGCAGGAGACACGCAGGCTTCTGCCTCCAACTGAAGAAAAGACCCAATGCTCTGCAGAGTGGTCTTATCCGTCCCTGTGAAGGGGCTCCTGGCTCTGCTAACTGTGTGAAAAAACTGATTTTCTGCCATAGCTTGGCCGAGGTTACAATGTGGAGAGGGAGGATGGGCCAAGAGTATTTGGGTGATTGATATGTCACTGTTCTGGATGCTCTTGTTTCTAAGGCAAGTATTTCTAGCCTGGGGCAGGCATTTTTAACTAAATTTGTATTCATTTTACATTAAATAAACCTGACTCTCATACTTTCTGCAACATGGAAACACTTTCTTCCCTTGTCTGAAGGCTCCTAGGCTGGAAGAATGGGATTGGGAAGGACTCAGATTTACTCTCTAGATGGCATTTGGAAACCTGGGGCTGGGTAAGGTATTCAATCCTTATGACCTTGGGACAGCCAGCTTTTTAAACCCTGGGGTAGTGGGGGAAGTGGCACGAGTGTCTCCCTCTGAAGTAGGCTAATGGATCTCAGGCTGGTTTCCAGGCAGGAAGAATGGAACCATATCAAACTACCACTGAATACCTAAATGCAATCTCAGCAGGAGATCATGGAATGAAAAGCAGTGAGCATTTGATCAATATTCCTCACTAGTTTTAAACTGAAGTCACCTTAGTCTTTTTAGAAAATGGATGAATAAGCAAAAAGATCTCAAGCCCACCTTGTGCTGTACTGATGTTCTTATTCCATACCCATCTAAAACCAAGGTTCAACACAAATGCTTATTTACTACTGATTTTTCATTTTTTCACTGGCTCATTTACCCATGGGACTGGGAATAGGTGTCTATGGATTCTGGGGAGCTGCAGGAAGAGTGGGGTAGCACCTCTTGATGTGCGTGGGCAGCCACGCAAATTGGAGGGAGGGCAGCCCTGTGCTGGGGAATGGCTTTTTCTCAGATGCTCTGTGGATACCACAGAGCTGTTTGTTTGTTGCAAGTTGAGATTTTATGTTTGCTTTGTGGGTGTTGTTCCCCCCATCCCCCTTGAGCAGATTTCTGCTTCTCCATCTTAGCTGCGTGTGGCTTCAATTACACTGAGCGTTTGTGTAGCTCAGTGTGCAGGGAAAGGCTCCAGATCATTACTGTGAAATGTGTTTGATCTCCTCTTGCCTTCCCATTTGAAATTGAAATAGCTGCTCTTGTCAGTTCGTCAGGTCCCCAAGTAATGTCCCTCCAGTTCCTCCGGCAGCCTCGCTCCCCCTCCACCACTTGGGAGAGCTAATGACCAGCCCACTCCACCTCAGCAAGAGGCTTTTTTCTCTTTCTCCCAGTGTCATTTTGATCCAAGTTTGATGATTTCTTGTTCTTCCCATTGGCAGCCAGCTCCTGCTTTCAGTGATCCCCTCTTTTGCCCTCCTTCTGCTCCTCAGGGCTTGCTTAGCTTTGGCACCCCTCAGAGCAGAAACACCATTTCCTTCCTTTAGGTTGTGACTGCTCCTCAGGGCTGAATGAAGAAACGAAAGATCACCTGGAAGTTCACTCCCCCATCCTTTTACTCAGGTCTTCCCTTCCCTGGCACGACTGGTTGAAGGTGGTCCCTTTTGGTGGTGGTTGGTTGGATGTCCTCTTCACTGCCTTTCTGTCTCCTAACCAGAAACTCGCACCCAGCAGTCCCAATTATTGTATTCCTCTAGCTCAGGAGCATGGAGAAGATGTGTTCCTGTGTTAATCTCTCCCCCTCAGGCAACCTTTCAAAAGAGGCCTCCTGCCACATCTGCGAGCCTAGGAAAGAGCAGGGAAAGGGTTTGGGGTGCAGGGAAGGAGAGCTCAGTTTCTTCCATTAACATTTTTGAAAAATGGAATTGTCACAGCACTTGAAAATATATAATGCAAAAAGGACCATCAGTTTCTCAGTTTCTGTAGGGCTCCCCACTCCTTTATCCCTCTAGTGTCATCTCCTTCTCACCCTGTGATCATCTCCTTGCTTTTTCCCCTCACTGGTCTCCTTCTTCACTTCCTTTCCCCTCACAGCCATCACCCATTAGGCTGCTGGACCTGTTTTCTGCAGCACCCGTGGCTCCTATGGCATGGGAGACCAGTGGCTGGGGCACAGGCACCCCGCAGCCTGCCCCCAGCTCCGCAGCAGGTCCCTGTGTGGGGTTCCACATCAGCGTGGGGGAGCAGCAAAGACGCTGCCCCAGGCACAGGAGCAGAGAGACTCCAGCTGCTGCAACCCTGCAGCCCCGTATTCACCTCCGCAGAACATAATTAACGCTGCTCATGCACGCTCCCTTATCTGAAACACGGAAGAAAAATGAGCTGCAGGGAAGGGAGATGGGAGAGGGGAAAAAAAAACAAAAAAGAAAAAATCCTTTTCCCTGTTTTTTGTTTGGCAGCGAGGTGAGGCAGTAGATGGGCAGCCAGCATCCCGTGGTCCTGGCAGGGCCAGCAGCCCCATGCTGCATCCCCAGCACTTGCTCGCAGCCAGGCAGGGTCAGGCCTCCCAGTCCCCCTCAGAGTGGGAGAGCAGGCTGCTGCTCAGCGAAGCAGGTTGTGACTGATGCCTTCTTCCTGCTGGGAGGCCCTGGCTGCATGTGGCATCCTCCTCTTTGTGTGGGAGACCATCCGTCCTTCCATCTCTCCTTCTCCTCCCAGGACAGCCCCCTCTCTCTTAGGAGAGGAGGACCAGTGACCAGCAGTGACACATGGCATGGGGGACATGAGTTGGATAGTTCTCTGAGAAGCACCAGCCATGGAGAGGTTCATGGCATGGCTCCTGTCCTGCTGAGGTTCTGCTCTTTATTTCAGGGCTTTATTTCCCCACCCAAGGACCCATCAAGCAACAGGGCATCTTCAGCAGCCTCAGGCTCTGGCTGAATGGTCACTCCTGTTCCTGTGAGGATAAGGCATGGCATGGGAGCATAAGGGAAGGGAGGTCAGGCAGCTATGGTACCTCCTGCCTGACTATTTATGGCCATTTCTGTGGTAACAACTTTGGGCAGAGAACCTCTTGGCTATGCCTATTGCCTCTTGGGTGCTTTCAGGAAACGCTAGGAAGTGGAGGGGTTGCTTTGGTGGTTGTCTACGCTTTGTTTTCAACCTTTGAGATGCTCCATCTCTGCCTTTCCATGCATTTTTTATGCATTTTTTCCCCATGGAGGCATTAAATCAGCCTTCGTGTTGGACACAGTGAGACCTGTCATGGGCATGTTGGGACCTGGACAATCTGGGCCACCTTCCAGCTCCACCACAGATACTGTGTAGAACTTCCTACTCCCTCCGGGTCCAAAGCTCCCAAGCTATAAAACTGGGCTAAAACTGCAGAGAGGGAAGGATACATGTCATCAGACCTTTGGCGCTCCTGATGGCCCAGGCTATTTGTCATGGGAAGACAGAATAACCTGGATATCTCAGGGTCTTTTTTACCTCTACCACCTCCCAAAACCTTTTTTCCCTTTTTCCCTTTCTCTGGTCCCATTTTCCTCTTTTCCCTAGAACCCCCATCTCTTTGCCAGTACCCACGGCCCTGTGAAGGCATGGGTCTGGCTGCCCCTCAGCCCACCTCTGCTCAGATGGGTGCTGTCCTCTCCCCAGAACTCTGTGACCTCTGCCAGGGGGCTGCCTCTAGCTCATCGCAGTCATGAGCGTGTGTCTGCCCTCAGCCTTCCTGGACTGCAATCTCTTTTGGACAGGGTTGTTCATTCACTCCCATGACCAGGCAGAAGGAGCCCCTATGTAGCTCAGCACAGAGGTGGTGAGGAACTGATTTTTTTTTCCCCACACAGTGTACTTTTACACACCTTTTTGTGCTTGGTGAGAGAGCAAAGGTGAGACCTGACTACTGAGCTCCCCCCTTATCCAGAAATAGGTGTGTTTGCCTGCCTTATGTATAAGTAAGGATCTCCACACTGCAGTGCACACAGTGTTCCTTCACGTGCAAGATGCTTTCCTACCTGGGATGAACACACCAACTTTTCTGGCTCTCTGGTGGAACTGAGTTATTGAACACCAGGCCCCGCCAGCCATTTCTAGCAAACAAATAGTTCGTCTACTTTTTGAAAGAGTATAGGCATTTGACTTCCTTTCCTACGGCTTTGCATACCTTTTCTTGGTGGTTTGCCCCAGAGCAGGCGGTTCCTCCTCCAGTGGCAGCGTGGGGGTGCTGGTCCTTTCCTCTCCAGCACATGGGCTACAGGATGGGGATGAGCACCCGTATGGCTGAGCTCCAGCACATGGGGATGTGTCACTGTGCGCCTCTCTGAGATGTCACAAGCCAGCGAGGACCTCGGCTCCCTGCACGCTCACTGTGTCACACTTCTCAGCTGAATGCACAGGAGCCTGCTGTGGGCTGCCCCTCCGGTCCAAACCAAACCTGATAATTGATGCAGTAATCCTTTGGATTCCCTCATTAACAGCCGCTAATGGCCAGCGTGTTAGCGATGAGCACTGCAAGCAGGACCAATTCAATTAAGCCTCTAATAAACCCACTGTAAACGGCAATAACCACCGAGTTCAAAGGCAGGATTACGGAAACTCTTTGCAATGGCTTGTGACAGCAGATTGGAAGTACGATTTGCTCTGATTAATTGACTGCAGTGGACTGAATGACTTTCTTGGGAACTCTTTGCACTGGCTGGCTGGTGGGAAGCCTGGGTAGGCCACCCGAGGAAGGAGGCAGGCAAGGCTGCGATTCCTGCACAGGCTCCACATGCTTCTATCCTACCTCCAAACGAGGCAGCAACACAGGGCCAGGCTGTAATGTACCCAACAACCCGAACTTTCAGCCACGGGCCCAAATGCATCGGCCCAAGTCCAGTGCCTTTATCTTCCTGTCTCAACATCCCAACAGCACATCCGTGGTGACCTCCATCTGTCCCGTCCCCTCCTTCCGAAGGCTTCTCCCCCCCTTTGCCAGCGCAGCAAGGCTCAGCGCTGGCTGGCAGCTCCATTGTTACAGCTGGGCGGTCACGGATAGTGGATAGCAGAGATGTCTCTCTGAATTATTCAAGAGCACATCATGGTTTCTTTGCACACTTAATTTGAAATGATTTGGCAGGTGATTTCTATAGATAATTCGTGACCTGTAGCTCATCCAGAAAGACTTTGCAGCGAGCAAGGCTAGGCAGAAGTGTTTCATTGAAAACTTCTTCATCTCAACGGTTATGAGTTTTGTTTCTTTGTGTTTTGCTATTCCYTGGATAAAAATTGAATGCATTTTGTGAAATTCCTTTTGAGAGGATGTGGGAAAAGAAAACTTTAATATGAAAAAGATTTACTTTCAGAAAATGCCAGAACTGCATTTGAAAATACTATTTTTGATTAGAGATTCTTATTCACTTCTTTTTTCACATTATTTTATGATTTGAAGATTACATGTGCTGACATCATCATAGCACATATAAAAGCTATGAAAGGTAACATAAGACCAGAAAATTAAATAAAAATGAAATATGAGAACTGAAAACATAATTTTAAAATGTTTAAATAATTGAAACATTACCAAGTTCTATTTCTTGAGAAACACTGGCATATTAATTTCAATTTCTAATTGTTGCAATTAATTTCATTCAGCATTTGAGCTGATTAGACTGGACAGGTAGGTCACATAATAGGTCTTTGTTCTCTTGTTGGATGTGTGTAATTCCTGGAATCAAGTTTCTCATGCAAATCCTGACTACGGAGAGCCTGAAATCTCTCTTCTGATATTTCCTGTAGGACTCATTTAAACGTTGCTGCTTTTGCAAACTCATGCATGAGTGAAGTCATTTCCTAGGAAACTGGTGAAAATGACCATAGATGGGGTACTAACATGCAAAATGATTTTATAATTGAAATTAATATTTCCAGCTGATTATTTCTTGCCTTTGATTTTTTTTTTTCATTCTTCCTTTGGTTCTATAACTTCCTGGTTCTACAACCTCCAGACATTGCAACACCTTGCAGATACACCTTGCATGAACCAAGAACTAGAGCTCAGCCCAACATGGAGGGAGCCAAGGACCAAATGCATAGCAGGGCTCCCAGCACGTGCCTCGGCAATCCACTGGCTCGCAGCCATGTTGGCTGAAGCAGAAGGTCAGATCTGAAGATGCAATGGTTTAATAGTAGGGTTTGCCCAACCATGCCCAGTGTGAGTGAGTCAAGCAGGAGCTGTTAGCAATGAAGAAGAGTAGACAGGCTTGATCTGCAGTCAATACCTCAAATGCTTCTGAATCAATTGGACCCCTTCCTGTATCAGCCCAGGGATCGCAATACCTATGATGGGCATGGGATGGGCATGCATCATCATGCAGTTCTCCTTCCAAGCATGATAATACAGTCGCCTTTTGGAGACAACTCCCAGTACCTAGAGAGAGGTAGGAAGAGCTGTTAGCTCTTGGTGATCCTGCTTTGGGTGGGATTTCAAGGTAATGGCTCTCTGGCACCTCCCTTGTGCTCCCAGGAAAAGCAGCCTTCTATCACTCCACCTGACTCAGCCCAGGAGTAACAGCAACCTTTGATTCTCTGCCAGTACTGCCCCAAACAGGGCTTTTAACCTTCTTGTTAACGTGTGTCAATCTAAAAATACTCCAGAAGAAGCAATGTAAGTTTTCCATAAAAATACGGGGCCTGCACATAGTAAAAGAAGGAAAGCAAGCTGGTCCAAATCCAGCACCAGGCACCATGTCTCTACTTGCCACAAAACTTAAGGACAGGTATAATTCTCCTCACCTCATTCGTGAGAAAGTGAAGCTTGCCTTCTCTCACACACATGCTCTCATGCTCTTTCCTTCTCTTTTCCTAACACTCTCAGAGACTCCTATCTTTACTCAGTCATTCTGGCTGCAAGTTTGTTTAAATTATAATTGGACAGTCTTTCAGATTCTGGGGGACCCCATTGCCAGAGAAATCCTTGGGCACATAGCCCCTATTTGATGAAATTGAGTAAATTGACAAAAGACTGACTAAAGAGATGATTCTCTGTTCATAGTAGAAATCCTGTTTTACCAGTAACTATTTTTAGGGAACTCTGTAACCAAATATGTATGCTTGCACATCCATGTTCTTTTATTTTATTTTCTGTCAAATAAGACTCTGAATTTATGAATATCATGATCTGTGCATGCCTCACTGGGAATTCAGACCTTAACCTGTGTGTTTGCTACCCTTGACCTTGGAGATCCCAAATGTGTAGGCACCATTTGAACTAATTTCTCCGAATCAGTTTCATTTTTGCACTCGGAGTGTACATGTGGCTGTTGGACACATGCAAAAGCCCTACACGCAACACACAGAAGGGAGGGCTGCAATGCTAAGGGAAGTTCTCCTTGGGTTGGAAAAGCTCAGCCTGCTCTGTCCACCCCAGAAAGAAGGTTTGGATGCTGTGCAAGTGTATCAGAAATCAGGGCAGAATGGATCAGGGGGCCAGACAGGACAGGGGCAAAGCATGGGGAGACACCTTTTTCTGAAATTATACCCTTGAAGCACATGTCAGCAGGGACAACTCTGAATAACTCTGAGCGGTAACCTTGCCGCTGGGTGCCTGTCACCACCTCCAGTTTCTGTCTTGTCTTTTTTCCCTTTCTCTTCCCCTCACTTCCTGCACCCTTTTGTTCTCTTAATTCTTGCTCATGAAGAACACCACAGCATTCATATGTAAATTGCACCCAGCGCTGCAAGGGGGAGTGGGTCTGAAGGAGAAATACGTGCCATCCTCCTCCCCTTGCATTTTCCACTCCCTGGTGGGCTCCCCTCCCCACTTCTGGGAAAGGAGGCAGAGAGTGCACGTGAGTGGGATGATGAGATCCCACGCGTGGCCTCCTCCTGCAACAGCTCCTTTGCACCTCTGCCTCCATGGTCCCCGTTGCTGCAGTCAGCAATTAAAGCTGTCATCTCTCTTGGTGCCCACAGCATGCTGGGGACGCTGCAGGTACAGCCCTGCACTGGGGTCACCCCAGGTACCAGTCTGTCACAGCCCTGAGCTGCAAGGCTGTCCCACTCCTTTGACACAAATGTGATGACTGTCATAGTGTCGTTGTTTGTATAGGTCTAAGTCAGGTGGACAAGTCACATATAAACACACACATGGAGCGATTTCTGCCCCCTCCTCCCCCCCCAGGAAAGGGATTTTCAGGAGAAGTCTCCCCCGGGGAACTGGAAACAGAATTTCTTCACGTGTAGGCAGTGTGCTGGCAGGTTTTTGTCACTTTCATTCATTCCCTAGATAGGTTACTGGGGGCTGAGAGCTAATGCTCCTCTCTTCCCTGTCATCTCTTAGCTGGATAATCATCTCCAAAACTCAAAGATTTCTGTCCTGCAACTCAGTGGAGCAAAGTTCTGTAGTCCAGCCTGAAAAAGGAGCGGAGATCTACCTGGACAGCTTTCCTATTCCACTGGGTACTGATGCATTTATTCTCACCACACTCCATAGTCCAGATTTAATTTATTTAGCCATGGCAACCCAGTTGTCTGGGACCTGAGCTATGTATTTTGCCAGGCTGTGTATGACGTCTCCCTGCTGCTCTGCCCCCTCTCACCCCTTGTTGAGGAGCAAGCTCTGAATTTGGCACAGGTTCAGGAAGGTTTTGCACCAGCTGCTCACCCTTTCAGTCAGTGCTGCCAGGGTGTCTGGGCTGAAATATCAGCACAGCTGGTTGGAGGCACTCACCTTTCTGAGCGCGAGGGATGGCCGTGCAATATGGATGGTGCATTGCTCCATGAGGATGCCCAGCCTCTGCCACAGCTCCCCCAACAAGCATTAGCCCACACTGGAGCACTGCAGGGGTAAGGAGTGCAGCAGCACCTGCAAGTCCTGGGCAGACCCAGGCTGTCACGGTGGGAAATGCTGGATGCTCCCTGGGCTCAGAGCTTGCCAGGGCCAGGGAAGGATGGTGAAGACACAGAGGATTAGAGTGGGATGTGGATAGCCTCTTGCCAGACCGCAGCTTGGTGTCAGATCCTTTACATATCCTGATCCTGAGTCCAATCCCATGCCCTCCCAAAGGTCAGTGCCATTTGTGCCCCATGCAGTTTAACCTGACTTCTTTGACAAAACCATGCTGTTCTGTGGCACTCCAGTAACTGGGACTGCAGCAGGAAAAGACCTGGGGACTCTATGCCTAGGATGTGTAATACTGATACAAATACTCCATTTGCCTGCTGTTGTCACCTTGCCTTTTTAATACCGGTTCATCATGCCATCCCATCTTGATACTGCCCAGAGAACCTGGAGGAAATGCTTTGGGGTTGGAAAAGGGTTAAAGGGTAAGGGGTGCTGTCAGCACCAGAAATGTTTTGGAAAGCAGCTTGGGTTGGTGGCACAAACATGTTCCTTGGAAGTGGAAAGACCAGCAACAAAACATTTCAGACAGTGTCTGTTGAAGGGTGTATCCTTCACCCATAAGCAGAGGGGTGCTGCTCACATGGATGGATGGGCAGCAAAAAACCCTATGGCCTTACCTGTTGCTGTCACCCACTCAGCCACCCTGGTACTGGTAACATTAGGAGGTTTGATGTTGACTGTTGGCAACCATTTTGGCTTTCATCATTGAAGTTGCTGGTCACTAACACATCTGATGGGGACCCTCGTCCAGAGTGCCTTCAAATCAAGGGAGACTTTCCTATTGTGTTTAGCTGGTTCTGGCTCAGAGGCACGCTGCTGGAAACACAGCAACACTGGCCACTAGACTGTCTGTGCTTTGGCTGCCAAGGTGGCTAACCCTAGTTTGTCTCTCTCCCTACCCAGGCAGACAGGGCCCAAGGAGCCACCATCCTGCAGTGAGCCTGGCTTGGCAGGCGATGAAGCCTTTGCTGCAGGATACTGGACTGATGGAAGGGGGATGGTGAGGAGAGCAGTGGAAAGGGTGGAGGGACAGGAGCAAAGGATTTCATCCTGCAGTGGGGCTGAGATCAGCTTATGGATGAGCGGACGGGTGGATACAATACAGAAAAACCCTTTTGTCTGCAGAGCATCTGAGATGGGTGAACGGGAAGGAGCAGCTTTTGAAAGGATATTTCCCTGCAGCAGGGTTGACCACAGTTCTCATGGCTGGATGCAGGGATAGGGCAGCACTGCCTCTGGTTACGCTGAAAGTGAGGGATGGGAGCAGGCTTGCAGGGAGGTGTGATTCTCAGCACTGTCAGGTGTATGAAATGCCCATCCATTAGGAAAGAAGCAGCAGCTTTATGGTTTTGATGTCAGCTACTGATTTACAGTGATTTATATCAACAGCTACAACCTGTATTTACATAATATTCCTCACAGGACTGTCAGGGCTCTGTACAGGAGAGAAAAAAATGGTCTTAGGCTAAAATCATAAACCCTGCAACCTGGGAGAGCCAGGTTCTTTCCAAGACTGCCAAAGCTTCCCTGTATCCATTTAGAAAGGCTGCCGTAAACTTAGCCCTTCATGCCTGAGTTTCCCCAGCTCTGAAATGGGGACAGTAATGCTTTTCATCTTCACACGGAGGGGTGGGTGATGGAAACTTAATGAGATGTGCTCAAAAAAAAAAAAAAAAAGTGTTTTAAGATCTTGCAATAGAAAATGCACAGCTCCTAGCAGTAACATCCCTGGGTTGAAAGAGCACACTAAAATCTTTAGTAATCTTAGTTTTCTCTGGGCCTGTCTCCAATGAAGAGACACACTGTCTCAGACTGGATTAGATGGAAGTGCCCAGGCCAGGAGGCACTCCTTCAATTGCTGCTGTTTGCATGTCCTGATATTTAAAGGAAGTAAAAAAGGACATGGTGGGGTCACAAACCCAACAAAGACAGGGCTGTCAGGGACCCTGTGTAGCTTCGATTTCTGCCCAGAAGTTGATGTGCATTCCTAACAGCCCCCTTCTGTCTGCAGAGTACGAGTTCAACTGTTTATGTCAGAGTTTGGTGCCTAAGAGGCTCTGCTGCTCCATGCGGGACCCCTCAGTCCCTTTGCAAGGTGCCGAAGAATGGGAAAGGGGCTGGATGGCTCACAGGGAGTGAAGGTTATTGTTGCCCAGCCAGGTGGTATGTGGGAGGGGAGGGCTCTGTCCATAGTTCATCTATGTGACTTCCCATAGGGATTGTTTTCCATCTAAATCCATATTTATTTGGTCTTGTATTTGGATCAGGATCTTCTTCATTTTTCAATGCATTTGGACTTTCATTACACTTCCTCTCCTATGGCTTCAGAAGTCCTACACTAGTCTAGACATTATTTTATTTTTGGGGATTTTTTTTTTAAAGCCTCACTTAATAAACTAACCAGGTTGGAACACTAAACATGATTTAGTGAAGCAGAACCAGAAGAAGACATTATTTCTTGCTCAAGATGGCCACAGTTGGACTGTCCCTATATAAGCAGGGAAAATGACTGAGTTTCCTCCACTGTGCCAGGTCCAGAGAGGAATCTCTCTTCTAATTTCAGGATGACAGAGAAAAACTGTGGTCAGTAAGAACATATTTGTCTAGCTCAGCAGATCTCCCTTTATCTTTATGTCCATATTTTGCCAGCCCAGAAGAAATTACTTGTCTGAACCAGGCCTCTTAATTATTCCCTTTGTGCTGTTCAGGGAGAAGCATCCCAAATTCAAGCTACTTGATGGCATTCCAGCCTGTTCCAGCTCTTACACTGGGTAGATAGTTACTGTCTCCAGCCAAGAGAGGAGAGGCTGCTGGCTGCAGCAAACAAGTGGATACGTGTGTTTTGGCCCACAATGGACTGTAGTGAGGATACAAGAGTGTTATGTGAGGCTGCACTACGATGTTATTAGGCAATGGTGTTCTGGATAGCAGCTCTCTCCCAGGCACAGGGCTATGCGGCTCAGAGCACCATACTGGCTCTGCATCACCAGAGATGCTAAACAGATGAAAGGTCTTTAGTCCATATGTCTTGCAGTTGCCCACAAGTAGGAAAATATTGATTTGTGATGACAAATGTAATTTCTAAATTAATTGAAGAAAGATAGCATTCTGCCTCAAGCTGTTCCATTTGCATAAGAATGAGGCGATCACCTTAAACAAGAACAAAGAGACCCTTATACATAGTGAACTGTGAAAAAAACAAATTAGCTGGAGGTGGGAGAGCTGAACAGCCACTGACAGGACAAAATTAGCTAGTCTGGATCATAGCTGTTATAGAAACAACAGAGAGAAATGAAAACAGACCTTTTAAGAAAATATGGATTTTTCTCAGGAAAATACACTTGCGAAGTACATCTTGCTACATTTCACTTGATTGATAAATGACCTAATAAAACACGCAGCAGTATCTGCCACTAGCTAACTCTGTCCAGTTCTTGGTGCAGCCATAATGTACACACAGTAATTTGCAGAACACTTTAACATCATAACTTTGCCCCTCTACAAGAAGGGCCGGAAGGAGGATCCGGGGAACTACAGGCCTGTCAGCCTGACCTCGGTGCCGGGGAAGATCATGGAGCGGTTCATCTTGAGGG